>CAIGRB010088811.1:0-56936 GCA_903798255.1 Fraxinus quadrangulata | reverse complement strand
GATCTGAATGGGGGTTGGGTTGTGGGGTTACGCTACTTTTGGATCTTCTTTGCGTCTCTACATAGGCATAACATGAGGGTCGGCCACTAGCCTACAATAATGAAAGAATTCTAGGTTGAATCAAAACGATGACGTTTGGAATGTCGTATGTGCTTTTCTTATGTGGAGTTATCTCAATGGCTAACAAAATGGGACCCGCGATGTGGTGTTTTTTGTTGTTGATGTGAAATGAGGAGGAAGTTTCTAAGCGAAAATATAGTTCTAAGATGATCCCTGGTCTATACGCAACATTGTAATTGGGTCTTCAACTTATGTTTTTGTGTCATTTGGACCCTTTATTTTTCAATTATGTTGGGTTTGAATCAGTGTATATGGTTTTTCCCGATGTTGAAATGTGTCAGAGTTAAAACTTTTTTATGAATAGATGATTGATCATCACTACGAATTAACATAAAATTAAAATAAAATGAATAACAAATAAATAAATTATAAGAGAAAAAATATGAAAAATCAAACAAGTGTTATCGGTATTGAAAGGCACAAGGCACAATCAAAAGATTCAAAACACGAGTTGGGAGGGGGATTGGAACAAAGGATATGTTGTCGGGGGTAAGAGAGGAGGTACACGCAATAGAAGATGGGAGGAGTTCGGGTCAAAGAGTAGTAATATAAAAGGCAAAATATAAATGTTGAAGGTAAAATGAAAGGAAATAATATTTCGTGCTGGAATTAAGATTCCAAATATTAGTTTATATTACAAGAATGAGTTTTTAGTTGTTTTTTATTCACAGAATCACAATGCTGCCGGCATTATCAAGTATGGTGCAAACTTGGGTTTAACTAGTGAGGACCATTGGGGTTCACAATCTTTGATTCTTTATTCTTAAAGGGAACAATTGGGACCATATCTAGAAAAATAATACATTGCTGACTTCAAAGACGATTTAGTTCATGTTTAGTTTAGTTAAAAATTAAATCTTTAATAGATTTTTTTTTTCTTTTTATAAAATTTGATAAAACGTGTGATTGAAAAAATGATAAAAATTGTTAATCTAATTAAATATGTAGTTGAAAATAAGTTTGAGGAAAAATAAATTTTAAAATATGGAGGGTAAAAAGAACTCAATGGGAAATCCAGTGGATCGGTATCCTGGATAGGTGAACTTTGTTGCATTTGGGAGGGAGTGGCCATCTAAGGTCCGCATGACTAATTTGCAGGATTTGAATTTCCTTTTTTTCTAAATATTATTCAATATTGTATAGTTTACAATAACAGGCAAAACGTTAGTGGTTGCGTGAATTATTTCTGAATAATATTATCTATTATTAGTAGAGATGTATCATCGTTTAGGTGTTAACGAGTCTCGAATTCATTATCTTATTCAACTGTGATGCATTTGCACAATGAAGCGAGTGATTCATTGTCAGCTAATTAGAGACGTATCTCTACTAATGATAGGTATTATTACTCTTATCTTTTTATGTACACGTCATTGGATATTGAATAGGGTTATAATATCTGGTAAATATATAGTTTGCGCTTAGTGTTTATTGATCAAGTCGTTGATTATAGACCAGTGTACAATTACAAATTGATGTATTGCACAAAAGTTAAATTACAAATTGAATATCTATGAAATGTGAAATTTAATCATACACTATATTTTATGTACTCATTATAGATATGGAGCAAATTATATATTCTTGGCAATGCAAGTTTGAACCCCCCATCTAAACGTCTATTAAAACAACATTATTAGTGTACGTGACGATTCGATATTAAGTAGAGTGTACATTTTTCATGTACAAATTTAGTGCAAAAAGGAGAACAGTGCAATAGTAGTCTTCTTCACTAGATTGCCTTCTTCGTGTTCTAGGTCATCTCGGAACGAAAGATAATTTGAAGAAAGCTTTACACCCAAGAATTTGAATGTATTGAAAATAGTTTGTTCATTGATTGATGAAAGTAGTAAATTAAAATTACTTGTGCACAAGGCTAACAATAGTGAACTTGACAAGTTTGAGTACCAATTACCCCCTAAAATGACTTTAGTAAGAAAAATTTGAATGATAGGAGTAGATGTTTAAAATACGAGGAATTATAAGTAGAATTCGCTTTGTTCTTTACAAAGAATTTCCCAATATGCTAAACAGTGATATCTGATCTTTCGTTACATCGAAAATATGCATCATGTTAGTCACAGGTGGTTCAAAGGATTAAGTATAGCTATGGTCCCTGACACTTTTATTGTATATCTTTAAAATGACATTGTTTGTATACGAGACAATTCGATATTAAGTAGATTGTACGTTTTCATGTATAAATCTTACATGGGATTGTTAGTCACACATTCTTATCGTGTGAATACTAATCAAGTGTAGAAGGTCAACAAACGCCTCTTTTCCGAAGTTTTTATCATGAAGCTCCTATTTGAGCTATAATATTTAAAAACTAATTTTTCTTCAAACTAATTTTCCATTACACATTCTCTCAAAAGAAAAATTGTACATGTAAATCAAAAATGTTTCCTACTTTTTAATTACAGATTCTTCAAAAAGAAATCATTATTACAAAATTTATTTTCCAGAAAACAAGGCTCAAACATAGCCAAATAAGGATTGCTTTTGACATCTTGTTAGATATCGTTCAATGAAACTCAAAAAAGAAAAAAAAGTAGAATCAATTATTTATCCCTAAAGTTCATATAATTTAATTTTCTTCTTATGTTTAAGTAAAATTATTACTTTTTTTTAAAAGTAATTTTTACCTTACTGTCTAACTTAAAATTTTTTATTTTGAAATTTTCCTTTTTTTACTTGTAAGTAAAGTTTTAAACTTTGTCAAACAGCTCTAATTAGAACAATTCAAGATGACATAAAACCTTAAAAATTGGCGGGTTTGCGTAAATTCTTCACAAAAAGTATAATCTTCCTTGATATAAGGAAAACGAAGTGAAGAAAAATTAAAGTTGGCGTAGGATGGTTAACGTGAAACAAATGCAACCCATGGCTTAAAATGGTCAGATTCAAAACTTCATACCAAAACTAAAGTAAAGAAGCAAATGGGACCATTTAGGGTTACACAATTTTAGAGCTTAATTATGTTCAAGAATCCTTTCCTTCGGGCGATGATTTTACACGATAAGTTCTATTAGGAAATATGATACTACGTTGAAATTATTATGAATCGAACAATTATACAAAAAATTAATGATTCGAATAGATTATAGTGATTTGTTAAGAAATAAAATCTTATTTTGACTAAGGATAAAAACGTAAACCAATTTATAAAGGTTTGGAATACTACTCTTAATAAGATTGACTTTTTAAAAATGAAACTCTAAATCTTAATATGATATCATAGCCCATTAATCTTCAACGAACAATTCGATTATATTAAGATTCAAAAAATGAACACACTGATTTCAAGATAGTTTGTTCGAATGAATCACCATCTTGCAGGGAATGTTAAATGATAAAATTCCACGTTTGATTACTCATTTTAATAAGAGGTAAAATCTCATATCGAATAAAGATGAAAATATAGATCAATTTATAAAGATTTGAATTACTTTTCTTAATAATCATGTTGACTTTTTAAAATTGAAACCATAAATCTTAACAAAGAATATCTCCTATACAATCCAATTATCATGACATTGTGGTGTGTTTAACAAGGAGCGGGAGCAAGGCTGGCAAACGAAGAATCGTCCAACAAAATACACAAACTCGAGTAATAAGTTATTGACTGCATGTTATCTTAATCCTAATTAAGCTCATAGTATTGTATAATCAATCTATGATGAATCACGTGCACCTTCACTTCGATGCACAAGTCCGTTTTCTGTGTTTTCGCCTTGTACCTTGGGTTCATAGTGTTAATATTTGAGATTTCATCTTAAATTGTTAACCTTATTAAAATGAGTAGTTCAAACCTTTATAAATTGATCTATATTTTCATCTTTATTTGATGTAAGTAACATATCACCGCAAGATGGTGAATCGTTTAAAAAAATCAATTTTGAAATTTGTGTGCTTATTTTTTTGAGTCTTAATCGGATCGAATTATTCGTTGAAATTTAATGGGCTCTGATATCATATTGAGACTTGATATTCCACTTTAAAAGATCAATCTTGTTAAGAAAAGTAATTCGATGTGAGGTTTTATCTTTAACACAGAGATAGACATGAACATTGTAGGGACATAAATTTGACATTTTATTAGGTTTTTTACAAAATATTCTAGTTTGCATCAAAGAGGGTACTTTTGACGTGAAATGCTGCTGATATTTCTCATAACATAATATGTAGAACTTGTACCTTTAAAAATTCATAAAAATTTAAAGTAAAGTTAATATTTAACTTTAATCGAGTTTTTAATGAGATTCACAAATTTTATCAATAATTCAAACACGTTTTACCAACTTTTATAAAAATATATTATAATTATAATTTTTGGCTACACCAAACATAAGCGTAATATTCTAGTTAAAATTTGTATTGTATATATGTAAAATGCTAGATAATGTAATAAAAAAGAGCGTGATTTGTTCGAAAATGAATATTTTTGTTTATTTAACTATTTTTAATTTTTAATTTATATTTTTAACGAATTTTGTTTTGTGTTACCATACTGTAAGATATAGTATAGAAAGTGTAAGTGATTCATGTGAGAGATTATTTAAAGTGAAAAATTAATTTTTGAAAAATTACTTGAAAAATTATGAATGTTAAGATGCCGTTATTTACATTCATAATTATTATATATTCATCACACTCTATACACATCACTATTAAAATTTTAAAAAATTAATATTTTCATTTACGTCAAATTTCAATATTATCATTATTAAATTCATTTATTTAAAAACTATAGATCACACTAATGTTATATATTCATTACACTCTATATACATCCCTAATACAATTTCAAAATTTTAAGAAATCACTATATTCATCCAAACTTAAATTTTATATATTCATCTCACTCTATATACATCCCTAACGCAATTTCAAAATTTTAAAAAATCACTATATTCATCTAAACTTTAATATAAAGTAATTGAGAAAGCAATACTTCTAAGTAGAGTTAAAAATCACTAATGGTGGAGACGAGACTCCTATCTTTTAACACATTGTGTTATTTAAAAAAACAAAAATAAAAGCTGATGGAATTTGTTTCCACGTATTTCCTTTAACGATAATACTAAATTCATCAAATTCACAATAAAACGTAATTATTAAACTACTTGTACACAGTGTACACTTTCATTGACACTCACTTATGTGTCAAAAATCTAACGATTGATTGAAAAAAAAGTTTACGAGTTCGTATACAAAATGTATTTTAAAAGAAAATAAAAAAGGGAAATTCCTCTTAAATTTCTTTGCATTAGCAACGCACTTACGCGGCACGCTACGCGCAAGAGAAAAGCAAGGAAACCTTTAACAAGAAAAACGAAACAAAAAAGGAAAAGGAAAAGCGTTTCGGTGAATCTCTCTCTAGGTTTCGATTCTCTCTTTGATTGATTAATAGACGATCAACGGTCTTCAAAGCCATGTTCAAGTCCTTCTGGTAACATTTCCTCTCATTTTTTTATTTTTATTTTTCTTGTTTAAGTATGTTTATCCTCCGATGAGCTCTGATGTTCAATTTTATATATATATATTTTGAAGAAAAGACTGATTCTTGATTGATTCTTTCTTGTCTTATCTATTACTTGTTATATCTGATTATCTATTGACAATTTGGCGCTTAAAGAATTTATGGACTACGATTTCATTATTTGACCTTTTCTTTCAATTAACACGAACATCTGCACTCTCTGAGTTCAGGAAGTTTATAGGATTCCCATTTTGAGTTCAATCAAATTGCTTATTGGATGTGCATCATATTTCTTGTACACAGCAGGTATCAGTTTAATTAACAATCTTAGGGACGTGGGTTAGAAACCCAATTTCTGGTGCAACTAGGGAGATACCGGTTGTGATCCATGGATCTCCAAGTGGAGACCATATCCAAGCTCTATGATCAGTTTATGTTCTTTAGGTCTGTCCCGGATAGTTGGTTCTGTTATTCCTTTTCTGATCAATTCTAAAGCTTGGTACAGACTGATTTTGATTTTAATCTTGATGGATTATGATGACTAGTAAGGTTGTGTGATAGAATAGCGAGGCATGCATAGTCCGTTATAGATATTTATTCTACCCTCCAAATCATCGGCGTGGGACTATGTTTGAGTCACTTATTTTGGAGGAGTGGAAGTATATAATTGCAATTTTGAAACTAACCTGTTTGCAAGATTATGGAAACAGGCCACTTCAGAAACATGCCTTACAATATAGTGTGTTATGATGTAACAGTTTGTCTGTTTAGAGCACTGCGGTTAGTCTTGAGTGGTAGATGTTTTGTTGAGTTTGTTTTTGATATGGTTAATTATGCTGGAAAAATAAAGTTGACTATAGTAAGGATTATATAACATGATGCCTTCGGGTTTGTTGAGCATCATTGGCCCCATTTGGAAGAGTTGTGGGAAAGTCTTATTCAATTTTGCCACGATATCTGTTCATATGCATTTCATCTCGTTGTCATCACTCTTTTTTTTTAGCTCAGAACTATTCATGCTTCTTGTTTTACAAGGAAAGTGAATATGCTGATGTTAGTGGAGTTTTCATATCTAAGACACATAAGCTTCAGATTATGTGTATGTTATAGTGCTTTAATTGTATTTACCCACAGGGATTCTCAGGAGCAACAAGCTCAGCCACATCCACAAGAAATTTCTACAGATTCGTGGTATCCACCATCTGTTGTCAGTTCAACCAGTTCTTCACGTCCCCCAACGCCCACTTCTAGCTCTTCCAGCAATTTTGGCATACCAAGGCCCCCAGATCGATCAAACTCTTTGTCAAACGTTTCTCCTGCAGAGGCTGCCGGTATCATCGCTCTGTTAAAAGATAAAAGGTGAAGTCTTGCTATCCCATTTCAAGCCATTTACCTTTTTACTTTCACAACTTTGGTTTTATCATAAACATTAACTAGATGATTAGTGATATCATTATTTATCACCAATAACAAACTAAGCCTTATTCCGTTTCGGTGATTTAGAATATGCGGTCAATTTTTTCTAATATAGTTATAGAAGAAACTCACATGCGCTGATCCCCACCCCCAACGTATGAAAAAATAAACCTGAAAAAGAACTAAACGAAGCCATAGGAATTAACAGAGATTTTCAGGAATTGGTAATTAACTATACGCTGCTAACCCTTGAATTGCTATTTTACTCATTGTAGTTTTTGTCACAATCTTGTTTGTTTGATATTCTCAGTCTTGATGACCTTCGGAAGCTTTTGTCTGACAAGGATGCATATCAAAACCTCTTCCATTCGCTTGAACCTGTCAAAACTCAAAATAGCGTGAGCTGCAGTTGTGGGAATTATATTTTCCAATTGTACTTCATTTTTGTTACTTTGTACCTTGTTTGCTCAAGGCTATGAAGATCTACAATTAGTGTTAAATAACTAAGAGCTTGTTTGTGTTTGTTTATAATTAAGTCAAGCTTATTTCAAAATAATTTTCACTTTATTGTCGGACAAATCTGTTTGATGATATGCTTATAATAAGTCAAACATACTTATAAATAAATTTGCCTTTCACACATATTTGTCTAACCTTATTATTTTTTTCTTATTAATAATTAAAAAAGTTATCCCCTGTTTGGTTTGGATAAAAATAAGATTTTTAGTAGATTTTTAGAAAAGTTGGTGAAATGTGTGGTTGAAAAGTTGTGGTCTTATAAAATGTATGGTTAAAAATGAATTTGGTGAAAAATAGTTTTAAGAAATGGAGGCCAAACATGGGCTTTGTTAATTTACTGAGGGTAGCCGCTCAAATCCTTTGACAAGTAAAATTACTTAAACATCTTCACTAACTTAACAATATTACGCAAAAAACATTAAAAATCATTAGTTAAGTAATAAGAACTTAAATTACTAAATTGAAAATTTAAATCTGAATATAAAATAGATATTGATAAATATACAATTGAAATAATTTTTTTTAGTATTAACAAGTTTAGAACAGCATAAATTTTAATTTCATCAGTTAAATAATGAACTTCTTAAACTAATAACTGCTAAACCAATTTAATAGATTGATTATTAATTAATTTTTTCAGTAAAATCTTTAGTATCTGACATTTTAACGAGTGACCATTTTTCCGAACATTAAAACTAACATATATTTTAAGAAATACCTGTTTTTTATTCACTGGGATACATCAGGTTTGCTGCTTGTATGCAATGTAAGATATGTGTAACTGGAGGTGATGATGTATTATATGCGTAAAATATTGGAAATGCTGATGAAACTTTGTCAGCTGGAAGTCTTCACATCGATTTTTGTTCTTCATTGAATTTGGCCTTCTTTCATGTTAGATGTATGTTAAAGTACCTTGTACAAGGAAAAAATATTGTTTCTAATTCTTAGTGAAGAAAAAAAAGTAGGACTTACCTTTTCACTTGCAAATTGGACCCCATGTCCTACTTCGTGATTTCCATCCATTAAGGGACCTCATGTCCCTGTTTGCTTATGTGTTGACATGAGTGGAGGCATAGGTAGAAGTTTACCTGTGTTGGTTGTGTGTTTCTTTTTAGTCCCTGCTGTTACTTGTTGCCTAAATTGATTTTTGTGTTACTCTTGACACATTCTCCATTTGTAAATTACTTAATAGGTGAGAGATGAACTTCGGAACGAAACACTGAAACTTACTAGTAAGTTTATAATTCACTTCATTTTCTAGTTCTATGTACAATTGTAGCATATCAATTACAAATGATAACATTTTGTAGGAGCGAATCTGGAAAAAGAACCACGAATAATGGAGCTCAGGAATCAGGTCTCGTCTTCATCTGCACTCAATTTTCCCTAATTCCTGAACTTTTATCCAACTTTTTAACACTTTCACTTCTTTTGTTGGTGCAGTGCAGAATCATCCGCTCAACTGAGCTGGCTACTGTCCAAGAAAAGTTGTACGACTTAGAGAGAGAAAAAGAGGAGATACTGAAATTTTATTCCCCGTCTTCCTTCCTCCATCGACTTCAAGGTAAATTAGAAGTGTGAATTTTATTAAATTCTGCTTTCTGATGATAAGATGATGATGTTAGGTTAAATTGCATTTTCAGTTGGAAATTTCGCCATATGGTAGTTTAGCACGCTGAGATTACTGATTTGCTTTTGGCATTTAAAAAAATATGATTTTTTTTTCTTCCTGCTAAAATGCAGCAAAAAAGATCATAGAGATCGTAGACATGGCACCTGATCATTTGTCCATTGCTGGGGATATTTGTTTTTTGCACATATATACAAAGCTCACTCATATTCCAGTTTAAGATAAGCAAAGATGCAAATCTTACCACCTGTCTAGCTCTGAAACGGGTCATGCATTCTCCATCGACTTTCAGTAATCCATCTCTAGCCTTCTGTTAGCCACCAAGCACCACAAAATATTTATAAAAGAAGTTCATTGAACACGGTATTTCCATAAACATTCTGGAATCTTTCATGAACTCATGACTATCACTTGACAATCAGTCCTTCATGAAACCTACTATCTATTACCACTGTAAAGATGCATCGACTTACTTTTTCCCTTCATCAATCGTTGATTGGTATACTATGTTCGTGCATAGTGCCTTTACTAGCTATTCCTTTCTTAATTCTGTTAAAATTATTCTCCGTTCTCTGATAAATTATCCAAACAAGTTCTTCAGAAGCTAACCTGCTTTGTAAACTCCAGATTGCATAATCTCCAGCTAGAACTTGGTTTTACTGGAAAGTTTAGATGCATAAACCTGCTATTCATAATATGGTTTTTATTACTTGTCATTTGCTCAGAAAGGGTTTCTTTGAACTTAAGAGTAGATAATTTTTATATAATTTATTATTATTTCAGAGGCAATGAATGAAACAGAAGAGAAATCTGAGGCCCTCCACAGGAAGCTTCTCGATAGGGAGATTGATCTTCAGTCTTTCGTACAAAAATACAAGAAGTTGCACTATACTTACCATAAGCGTGCACTTACCCATCTTGCTGCAAAAACATCCGTAACAAACTAAGCAGTGATGCTGTAATGTATTCAATACTGCTTTCCCTTGAACTGGTAAACACTGTTACAGTAGGCAAACTAGTCTAAGTTTTGCCGAGAAATTTCAAGTGTTTTTTTCCTTATTTATTTTGATATTTCTCCTGTATATATGGTCTTTACAGGCTTATAGGGAACATGTCACCGATTTGGTATTATAATGTAATGATAGACACATGCTGGTGCTGGAAAAATAATCTAAATATGATTTTACGATCCCCATATTACATAAAGTATATATCGAGCCTAGCATAAGATTATTATCAATATACGTTCATTCTCAATCTCGCTGATCTTTCTACATTGAATTATGTATGAGATCATTATCGATACACATTCATTCTTGTTTGGCTGCTGGGCTAGCAACCTTCTAGCTGCCTAGAACCATATGCTATTTGCTAATTTTGCAAATATTAGAGAGAGATATATCGCTGGTCTCAATTTCATTTTTCTTTCATTATAGCTCGCCTCTGTTCATGTTTAAAGAGGGAGTGGATAGTTTCTTCTTATGTTTTTTAACATGTAATTTTGTCGCCATTAGGGCATCAAATCGATATGTTGTCAATTAAAAATAGGAATTTATTAGAACACCAGAAGGCTTATTGCATCTGCTGCTAACATTGCACTTGAGATGAGTCTGACTCAGAGTATTAATTGGCAAGAAAACCCAAAATTTACGTACAATATGCGATAAAATGCAACTTTCTCGGTTATCGTCGCAACAAAAATCAACAATACTGTAATTGTGAATCCAATCTCGACAGATGAACCTTATTGTTATTATTTACAGGTTATCTTTGCATCATAACACCGACAGTAAGATGCCAACAAATGCTTTAACATATTTCTGAATGTCATCAAGTTCTCCATCTGCACAATAAAATGTTAATTGCGTACAATAATTTCATGGACAATGTCACTTGTACGTCATGCTTGACATCGTGGTCGTTGTATAGCCCTCATTTTGGAAAATTTATAGATTTTGGAATAGTAATTGATGAGAGAACGTGTGATTAAAAAATGATGAAAAATGTGATTAAAATTAAGAAATTGAGAAATGCTAAAAAATTTAATGGAGACCAAATAAGAGCTAGATTTGATTGGTGAAAAATCCAGTATTTTTTTTAAAAACTGCTTAATAGTGTGTTGTCATGTGACATAATATAAAAAATAATACTGAGAATGATGTACATATATGATGATTGTAATTTTATTACTTCCAAGAAAATATTCCTAGCAGATCCCATATAAAGTACATAAAAGTTGGTTTCTGAAGTTTTACGCTCCACGGTTTAACAACACAGAAAGGAATTATAGAATATGCCCCCCTCCATCTCCCTGAAGAGGTAAACCATTGAAAAGTGGAGGAGCCAACTTGGGTCATTTTGCCATCCGACTTTCCTCATTCAAGCGGTCGAGTTCTTTCTCCCACTTTAGTCCAAACATCTGACGGCCAAAGGGAACAATGAGGTTGTGACGGAACACCTACAAGAAATGCAATGCGTAGTCCAAGTTAATGAAGTACATAAAACTTTGGAGCAATTAAGCTGTGGATTGGACAATTTGTTATATCTTTTTACGTAAAAGAGGAGAAAGTTTATGCAGCACGAAGGCCATGCTCTCAAATTCATTTCATAACTGCTATCTATATGCTAACACACTGACACAAAACTAAAATAGGATGATAGGAACATGCTTACAGAAATTATACCGTAACTGTAAATATATGATAAAACTAAAATAGGATGATAGGAACATCCTATTATTCGAATGTTTCACCTGGAAAAAGTGCAGAACATATTCATCTAAACCAATGTAAAAGAGGTTATAAAAATTCTCTAATATGAACAACATAGATGCATCAACTGATTCCACAGTTCAATTGCATCGCATGCGATTCAACCTAGATGTTTCAACAAGTGTCTGCTCCAGTAAAAGTAAAATAAGATTATACCTTATCATTGATGCCCCGCAGCTGGAATTTTAGAGCCTCTGAACACTCAACCCATTTAGCCTCATCTTGACTGCCTTTATGTTTCCAGGCTTTCTTTAGGCCTACACGCCACTCCGCAATATTATTCCTTATCTCCTTATTGAGTTCAACCCACTCCGGAGCACATCCATTTTTGTTGAGTATTCTATACAAAGTGTCTTCAGCTGGGTCAACATGAGGATTACTACTCAGGTCCAAGGGCTTTCCCTTCCCCGGCAAATTCTCGAATTGACCTTCTTCCATGGCATTCCATACACGTCTCTCAACAACATTTACAATGTCAGTTTCAGTCCTAACACCCAAGTTAAGATCACAATCCAACACATTAGGCTACAAACAAAAATTTAGATTGCATTCCGAGTTGTTCCTGGTCATTGAAGCCAAGCTACTTTTTTAAACTTACAAGGGACACTCCAACTTCTGGTAATTTTTAGCCCAAAACATGAAAAGCAAATCGAAAGGCCAATAGATTATTTCTGAAGAACACAAATATCGAGAACAGCTAGTCTAAGTAACAGGAAGACGATTAATGAAAAAGGGATAGGATAAATGTTTGGGGAATCAAATAGGGTTCAATTACAAGAAAAGCAACAACAATGCCTACAGTTTGTATATCAACACCGCCTACAACATGAATACACATTGCTCGAGTGAACCTTGGCATCCATCAAAGTCTAGATAGGTAAAAGATAAAACTAAAATTTAGCAATTATGTTAATTGGATACAGAACAATGTCATATTTCCTCAAGTCATTGATTGCATAGTGATTTAGATTTAAAGGATCTTGACACTCTTGAGCTGCATTTGTCCCCTAGAATCAGCAACTTAACTGAAATATCGAGAAAAAAAACTGTTCAGTTTTGAACATGATCGTTTCTAATTCCAATGAAGAGCCCCATATTCCATACAATTCCAAGATCTGAAACATGATTCAAAAATTAAACCTCTTTATACAAGTCAATATTCTTTTACTACTCACGATCACAAAAATTATTCCAACATCCCAAAAAATAACAAAAAGGAAAAGAAGAAAAAGTCGCTTATTGCTTATAGTAATTACTATCTGCGAAAATTCACCTGACGTTATTGCGTTGGCCACGGAGTTCGGGAGGGAGCTTACTGTCATTGACGGCGTCAATAACGGCGGATAGACGGTCTGTCGTCGCTTTTTTGGGCTTCGCCGAAGAAGGAGATAATGATGAAGAGGCCCATCTGGACAAGCCACGGCGAAAGATGGAGATGAATTCAGTTGCAGTTGATTTCTGAATGAACGGTGCAGATGAAGAAAGGATCGCTTTCCTTCCCGCGAAGAAAGCAGCCATGGCTATGGAAGTTGGGCCGTTTGACCCATTCAAGTTAAAAGGGGCTGCTGGATTATGGCGGTGCTGTTTTAGAAGACTGACTTTTATGACGTAAGTGAAATGGAAATTTAGGAAAGTAGCACCAAACCGGTTTCACTTATAAAAAGATTTGACTTATTTTATTAAACATCATTTTTAACTGTATATTCCTTCTTTATTTATGTAACTAATGTATCACATTCAAAAGAGACGAAAAACAAGAGAAACAAAACCAAAAACCTTGAATTTTCAGGTCATTTTTCAATTTTCGATTTTTGAAGATACTGAAAATACGTTTATTTATCTATTTTCAAAAATGAATTTCCAAAAACGAGTTTAAAATTTACAAAGAAAACGGAAAACATCAAAAAAGTCATTTTTGATGATTTNCAAAAAAAAAAAAAAAACGCATTTTAAAATTATTTTTTCAGCAATATAAAAATGGAAACTACGAAACTTCAAAGCTAAAAACTAAAAGCTAAAACACGGTGCCCCTTTATTTTCTCCATAATCAAGCTCATCACATTGTACATTGATTTACACACATTCACGAGAGAGCACGCACTTTACGACGTTTGTATATATATTAGAGTTCGGGTTTTGGAACGACTGTGATGGCTGGTGGGGGGATTTTATTGCTGGTTGTCGTGTTGGTGGGCTCGGCAGCGAGTGGCATCAGAGGAGTTCAAAGAGTAATGAATTTGCAGAGGGCGTTCCCGGTAAACCAGATAGTGGAGCTGGAGGCGCTAAAGGCTCGGGACCGAGTGAGACATGCTCGAATGTTACAGAGCTTCGCCGGAGGCATCGCCAATTTTCCGGTCTTAGGAAACTCCGATCCTTCTAATGCTGGGTAAATCATATACTACCGGACTCTGAAAATTCACGCATTTTGAATTAATTTTTTATGCTTGAAAAAGCCGGAAAATTATGTTCACTGCCTGAAGTTGTTTTGTTATTTCCTATGAAGATATTTTGATATCCAAATGTTGCTTAATTTGGATTTTGTTCTTCCTGATTTTTAGATGTCTTTTGTCCTGGGGATTCTAGAAATTTTGAATAATGATGGTGGTATTGAACACTAGTTTAGGCTTTGTATTTAATTTAACATGTAATTTAATGCTCGCTACGTGGTGTATTATACAATTTATATGTATTAGTATATTGAAAATTTTCCATTACTCAAAAAAAGTATGTCTGGATGATACTTATTGGCGTCTTCTTAAATAGGCATGACTATTGTTGATTCTATTTCAACTTGGACTTTCTCTCCTGTTTTGATTTCAATTTACTATTTTTTAATATGTAACATTATGGTAATTGGTTGTTGACTGATATTTTCCATTTTGATTTGCTTGCAGACTTTATTATACCAAAGTTAAATTGGGATCTCCACCAAGAGAATTCAATGTGCAAATTGATACTGGGAGCGATATTTTGTGGGTTACGTGCAGTTCCTGTAATGATTGCCCCAAGACAAGTGGACTTGGAGTAGAATCTCTGCTCCTTCTTATTGCTTGAGTTCGATAGTTCTTGAATTGCTTGTACTGATATTAGGATGTGTTTGCAGATTGAGCTCAGTGTCTTTGATGCTGCTAGCTCATCAACCGCTTCCCCTATTTCCTGCTCTGACAATCAATGTGCTGCTCTAGTTCAAACTGCAAATGCTGAATGCTCTACACAAAGCAACCAGTGTAGTTACTCGTTCCAATATGAAGACGGAAGTGGTACTTCTGGATTTTATCTGTCAGATCTGCTTTATTTTGACACAATTTTGGGTACCTCATTGTCCAATTCTTCAGCTCCTATTGTTTTTGGGTGAGAATTTTTTTATGACTTCCTATATGATTGTGCTTTCTAGTTGTATGAGCATGTGCAATTTGGTATGAATTACTTATGTCAAGGAATAAGAGATGGACTTCATAGTGAGAGGATTTCTACGTGACAGTGGAGTGTTTCCCCTGAAAAAAGAAAAAAGAAAAAAAAAAAAAAAATACTAGATGATTGGAACTAAAAAATACAGTGACAGTGTGATCATTACTGTGAACTGAATTAACATGATATTATGATTCTACAAGTAGAAGCGGTTCACATTAGCAATTCCACAGACAACTTAATAGTTGAATGAAATTATTACCTACAAAGTTTGTTGCAAGGGCATAAAGAAAAGCAAGGAAGTTTCAGTTTATATCTGGAGTTTTCTGGGCAACTGGTAAGAAGATTTAAGACATGTGAGATTTTGGGCTTGATGTATGTAAAGTATTGCGTCTTCTTCAGTCTCTCAATTTTCCTTTCTCGTGGTTCCATTGCAGAAGCTTTATAGCATAGAAATGTTTGATTAGGCTGGTTGAAGCATTCATTTGTGAAAACAGGTGCAGCACCTCTCAGTCTGGGGACTTGATTGCATCAGATAAAGCGATTGATGGAATTTTTGGTTTTGGCCAGCAGCGTCTTTCAGTAATATCCCAATTATCATCGCGTGGAATCACTCCTAAAGTATTTTCCCATTGCTTGAAAGGAGAGGGCGAGGGTGGAGGCATCCTAGTTCTTGGTGAAATTTTGGATGCAAGCATTGTTTATAGTCCTCTTGTTCCTTCACAGTACGTATTTTTCAGCGTGGAATTCCTAATTAAAACCTGCAAATATAGAGTATCACAGCATGATTTTCTTTTCACCTTGAACATTTCTCTCTCTAAATGATAATGGTTCTTGCTGCTCCAAAGTTTTATTTACCTATTGCATAATTCAGGCAAGGTCATTGTCATCTTTTAGGAAGTATTGATCTCATGTACTTCACGGAAAGTGCTGATGTGGGAATTTTTGTTTAACCTTCATCAGATAGTATGGCTATGTTACGTATCATTAAACTTTCTGTTAGATTCAAGTCATGGTAAACGTTTATGAATATTAGTGGTTACGTCATATCTGTTAAGTAAACAAAGATTGAAATGATTTTCCTCCTTGCTATTGTTTTCATCGACCTACGCAGAATAAAAATTAAGAAATTTGGAGATACTACATGGTGAATTTTCATTTTCTAAATTCTTTTCTCTGGTATTTCAGGCCTCATTATAATTTATATCTGCAGAGCATTGCTGTCAATGGGCAACTGTTGCCTATTGATTTAGCAGTGTTTGCAACATCAGGCAACCAAGGAACAGTTGTTGATTCTGGAACAACTTTGGCATACCTCGCGGAAGAAGCTTATGACCCCTTTGTTGCCGCTGTCAGTTTTTCATTTTTGCCCCCACTTTTTCTGGATTTACGGAAGTCAAAAGGCATGAGGAAACTTGTTAATCAACCTAGGCACCTTGTGCAATGATTTTTAAGCTAAACTTATCTCTTGCCTGAGCATAAGAGATAGTGGATTGAAATTAACTAATGAACTGGATTTCTGGAACCAGAATACCACAATCTTAGATTACATAACTACTCTGGCAGTCACCACACGCCAAAGAAATTTAGTTGTTCCTTTAGGGCTAAGTTGGAGGTGATACAATCACTAACCTTGTCCTATTTTTGGATCCCTTGGAACAATTAATTGAATCTAATGGAAGTTTCTTGCATATCTGGGAACAGATGATCTTGTTGCAGATGGTTTCATTGCACTCAAAGCAACCCCCTTTCTAAATGAATAAAAAGTTTGTTGCGTTCTTTTCCTGAGGCCTCTTTACTTACTAACTCTGCAGATAACAGCTGCTGTTTCTCAATCGGTCAGGCCATTCATTTCTAAAGGAAATGAGTGCTATCTAGTTACTACCAGGTTCATTTCATTAATCACTGTATAAATATTTAGGCGACCTTCTTTTCACTGAAAGTATTATTGGACTTGATTCTTTGGGCACTTAAACAAGATTCCCCTCTGTTTCTACACAGCATAGCTGAGGTATTTCCTCCTGTTGCTTTAAATTTTGCTGGTGGTGCATCCATGGTTTTAAGACCAGCAGACTACCTTGTAAATATGGGATTTGGTGTGAGTATTACACTTGTCTCTACTTCTTAATTTATTATTTCCTGCATACTACTAAGTGAGAGATGGTTATTTCCATTCTTGAAACTTGAGATTGAATCATACAGTCCACATCATCTGTTTTTAGTTCTCTGATCTCAAGTAGATCTGTGGTTTATAATTATTTGCAGGATGGTGCTGCAATCTGGTGCATTGGTTTTGTCAAAGTTCAGAATCAGGGCACTACAATTTTAGGAGGTTAGTTGCTGAACTAAGGTACTTATCTTGAAGGACAATGATCTGCTAGAATTATGTTTTAGAGTATCTATCATATTTTGTAAGTCCCTATGTTTCCAATACTTAAGTGTCTTGGCATTCCATTCATAATGAGTAAAATGAAGAATCCAAACCCCATATTACCATTTCCATAACATTTAAGCAATTCAAACAAACCAGCTCAAAAATGATCAGGATAGGCCAAAAATCCATCTGTCAACTTGTTTCCTAAAAAAATGGGGAGTAAACAATTTTTTAAGCCAAAGGCATAATGTTATCATAACACAAGCTCACTTTATACACCCGCACATTCAGCCATGTAATGGAATATTGAAAGTAGAAGATCATGGTCGGGTGTCTGCCAATGCTTTCATACTGTTGCTGAAATTTGGGAAGGAAACACTCCAAATGGTGGTAGTTGATCTTATATCTGGCAACACTTCATTTATTTTCACCCGTGGGGCTTACTCGTATTGATATGTCCTTACGGGGCAAGAATATAATTGATAATGCTGGCAGTTTGGTTTTTCATGTGCAAATGGTTTTGCAAGAGAGTCTAGTCACCATGTGTTTTTATGCATGTTTTTGAGCATTTGAGTAGGAGAGACTCCAAAACACATTTGTACTTTCTTGTCTTCAGATCTTGTTCTCAAAGATAAAATCTTCATATATGATTTGGTTCATCAAAGAATAGGATGGGCTGATTACGACTGTAAGTTCCTCCTATCCCAATTAACTTGATTCATCATTATTAAGAATATTGTTTTTGTTCCAACTTCAGACCTTAGCGTACTGTCCCTCACAAACTCTGATTCGACTCTTCAATTTATTATGTCCATTACTCAGGTTCACTGGATGTGAATGTCTCCCTAACTTTAGGTAAGGATGAATTTGTTAATGCTGGACAGCAGCACGTGAGCAGATCATCAAGCAGTGTGCTCTTCAAGCTAAGACCTAAGAGCAATATTTCATTGCTACTGCATATATCGATGGTGATCAGCTTTTTCTTTTTGTAAATTATTTTTCCAGCGCATCCCCATTCTTTCCACTAGTGTATCCCCATTATTCAAATATAGTCTTATTCTCGTTCCATAGAATATAAATTTTTGATGTTATATTTATCTTGCTTTTTTATCAAAAAAAAATTCTTTTCTCCTCTTTTTGGATACCATGGACACTCGAGCCATAATGGTGCTGAGTAGAAGCAGAACCATTGTGTTCACAGTCTTGCTTCTTAGAGGGTGAAAATTGTAGAAATGAAATGAAATTTTCGGAGCTTGTCTTCCATAATAGTGTTGCTTCTAGCTAATATTATTCCTTTGCCAATTGTATATGGGACAAGATTTGATACTAATATTCTCGTTTGCAAATAATTGTTAAGCCTTGTTTGGATTTGGAATATTTGACGATCTGTTTTCCCTTTATTTTCTTTTAAGATTTAAAAAAAAAGACAATTATCTTTCACTTTTTATTAGAAGGAAAGGAAACATCATCTTATCATATCATAGTTGTTAGAAATTGAATCTAGAGGTCAATAGTTTTGCATTTTCCTGGTTTCTTGTTAGATATTGGGGGTTTAGACTTTACTTCCCTTAAAATATTCCAATCTTTCCCATCTGTTTTAGTAACGGAGATATTAAGGCTGACCTTTTCAACCTTTTACGTGGTGATTATGGATTCTTAGTTTTCAAAAGTGAGGTTCTAGATCATCAACCTATTTAAATATGTGAATTTGAATCCACAAGTGATGGAAACTTTCAATGCAGGCATTAAAATTGCACTCTGATTATAGAAAGAAATATTAAGGGGTTTGATGGCTTTTACCCTCTAGCTTTGAGTCGTGTGAAAGTCACATGCTACGTTCACGAGTACATTGGTAGTTCCAATCATGTGGGATTCAATTCATGTTGGCGTGAAACCTGACTTTTGAATGTTGATAATCGTAACTACATCACGTGAAAGATTGAGAAGTTCACCCTTAATTTTGTTTAAATGAGATCCAAAAATGACGTATTAATATTAAGCATCAATATAGATGTCAATTAACTAATTAATAATTATGCTTAAATGAGATCTATGAATTATTACCTCAAATTATATAAATTCATTATAAATTTTATTTATATAATCGAAATTCATTATAAATTTTTCCAAAAAAAAAAAAAAAATTAATTTCAATTTCCTCATTAAATAAAACACGATTCATTGATTATTTAGTGTGTTTATCCTTGTAACATATTTGGCAAGAAATAATAAATGATATATTTATTATACAAATATATTTTGTTGAATTCTAATTAATTCAGTCCAACTACTTACCAAATTATAAATAATGTAATTCATCTAAAACTGAGCACCCATATATTCCTAACCTTTTAACACTGAGCTTTCAGTATCCCCATTTGACTGAAAAACGTCTATTTATACGTCAAATAGTTATGCAACAGGCACGTGATGTCGGCTGAAAGGATAAAATTAAAATGTTATCGTTTTTGTTTTTTGAACAATTGAAATCTTTTTTGGACAATTTCACGAGACATCAATCGCGTATCGTGTGACCATTTATCATTTAATTAGTTTTTGTGCCCGTTGTTGAAAGGTTTAAAACATGGAGTCTTTTATTCGGAACATATTGCCACACTAATGAAAATTTGAGGACCCCTTGAGAAATTTATCCAAAAACAAAAATATGTCCGTTACATTTTCCAACATTGGCCGAAATTCCATACGACGCGCCTCCTAGCGAGCGTCGCCATGATTTTACACAGTATTAGCGAAACGCCATAAAAACTCCCGCGTTCATGCAAATCCGCCCGGTATTCACCACTCTCCTACTCACTCACATTTCCTTCCCATTATAACCTTTTCTTTTTCAATAATTCCTCTTCTTTACCCTCATTCTCTTCTAATTGTAACGCCTTCTCTGCAAGGAAAAATATTTCCTCTATCTTATCTTTCCCTTTCTATATTCGCTTTTTACTCCAATTCAACACCACCAAATCTCCGTTATATAGAGAGTATTGTATATTTATTGTTTTGAGGACAAATGGCGGTTTCAACGACTGTAACGGCGCCTCCGGCGTCACTGTACGTGGGGGACCTGCACCAGGACGTGACGGATGCACATCTTTTCGATGCCTTCTCGGAGTTTAAGAGCCTCGCGTCCGTACGAGTCTGCCGTGATTCCATCACCGGCCGCTCTCTCGGTTATGGCTACGTCAACTTCATCTCTCCACAAGACGGTACTGTTTTATCTACTCGAATTCAATCTAACGCTCTTGGATATATGAAATGTATCTCTCTGTGTGTGTCAGCGTGATTTTGTTCCGGATCGGAATGCTATTTGTTCTGATCAGTTTTTGTGATTGATTTGCTCGATTATAGTTGATATTGTTCTAAACTCCAACAGAATTTGAATCACTGATTTGAATCACTCTTCCAGAGAAAAAACAAAAGATGGATTCTGATCGAGGAATAAATAGTTCCATACGTTTATGCACAATGATCATGTATGTTATTTCAGGTGTGCATGCATGTATAAGGTTTTGAAATTCTTTTCATAATTTATGGTCAAATTAATCTGATTTTATTGTTCTTGACACTCAAAACATCTGCAAGTGTACCATTGCTTGTGCAAAATCTTTTGTCTACATCCACTGTGTGTATAAGTGATTTTGCAGGTTTAATTACTGTTAGTTGATCTTATTTGTTTTTCGTCAAAGCTAAAAATTTAGAATACATTTGTAAGAAAATTATGTTTTAGATTATTTATTCTTTTTGACTATTCTGTCAGCTATATTTTGTCATTTCGATTAGATTCCAGATTGGCTGGCTCTGTCCCTCTATTTCCGTTATTGGTTTTGTGCTGGATCCCATAATTTTTAGAGATTTTGTTAGGCACGTAAAGTTATGAGACCATGGATTTGATTCTTGTGTTGTTTTTGGCCATTTTTATGCATAGATATTGGGTACAATTTTTTATTATTTAATTTAATTTTTATTTATTTATATATTTATTTTTTTAATTTTTTTGAGTAGCTTCTCAAGCTATAGAGGTGAAAAATCATTTTACCTTGAATTCGAAAGCAATTAGGGTTATGTGGTCACACCGCGATCCTGATGCAAGAAGAAGTGGAATTGGAAATGTGTTCGTCAAGGTAAATCTGCTTTTCAATTGAACAAATGTTATTTCTCAATGACATGTTTTTATTTCATTTCATGGGTACTTAATTTAAGCTACTAAACTGGTTTTATCCTTTTACTGCAGAATTTGAGTGATTCAATTGACAGTGTGAAGCTTCAAGAAATGTTCCAAAAGTTTGGTAATGTATTGTCTTGTAAAGTTGTCACCTCTGATGATGGGATGAGCAAAGGATATGGATTTGTCCAGTTTGAGTCTGAAATTTCTGCAAATGCTGCCATTGAGAAGCTTAATGACTCTACCGTTGGAGGCAAGAAGATGTACGTGTTATTTTCTTCTCTTATTAATCCCCGTACAAGGGGAAATATCTGATGGTGCACATGGTCATTTCACTAGGACATACATTTTTTTATCCTACTTTGTAGTGCATTGACATTTTATTTTGCATAGGTATGTAGGCAAGTTTGTGAAAAAGAGTGATCGGTCTGTACCCAGCCCTGAAGCGAAGTACACAAATCTGTACGTGAAGAATTTGGATCCAGGTGTCACTGAGGAAGTCCTTAAGGAGAAGTTCTCTGAATATGGGAAGATTATCAGCTTGATCATCTCAAAAGATGAGAGTGGGGAATCAAGACGCTTTGGATTTGTCAACTTTGAGAATCCAGATGATGCCAGACATGCAGTCGAAGCCATGCATGGATCAAGACTTGGTATAGTCATAAAATTCTGTGGAGGTTATCATATGATCATGTTTTGACAAATTAGATGTTTGAAACTTTTTTTCTCATCATTTTATATGTTTTTAGTAGGCTCACAGGTTATATATGTGGCCCGGGCACAAAAGAAAGCAGAGCGTGAACGGATGTTACGTTACCAGTTTGAGGAGAAAAAAAAGGAGCAAATCTTGAAATACCAGGTACTAGAAATTGTTTCTTTCACAGAGGCTCTAGGTGTGTTTATATGCACATGTATATACACATTTATACATATAGTTATCTCAGTTTTGATTATATTTTAACGTGGCGATTTCAGACTTCAAATGTTTATGTGAAGAATATTGGTGATGATATCACTGATGATCAGCTGTGGGAACACTTTAGTCAGTGTGGCACAATTACTTCTGCAAAGCTTATGCGGGATGATAAAGGAAAGAGCAAGGGGTTTGGATTTGTTTGCTTCTCCACAACTGGGGAAGCGATCAAAGCTGTGAACACTTTTCATGGTGAGTCAACATGTGAAGCAAATGGGGATGTTGTATTATGGAACTAACATTTTTTTTATCTCATTACTGACCAACGAGATGGCGATGGTAAAATTCAAGAGTTTGTTTATCCCTTACTGCACTAATAATATTTATCTTTATAAATATATGGTTGTTGTGGCTTTCATAACATGGGGCATTGACTAAAATGTGATGTTAAGTCACTTTCATTCCTTATTTGCGTGGCTAGAAGTCGATATTTAATATTTCAACTATTTATATGGACTCTGAAGCATCTGTCGATTTATGTTTTACAGGATTCATGTTTCATCAGAAGCCATTGTATGTGGCAATTGCTCAGAGGAAAGAGGAAAGACAAGCCCAGTTGCTGCTTAAATTTTCCCAGTTTATGGCAGGATTAGGCGGACAGTCAGCTGTTATTCCTGGTGGATATTCTTCTCTTTACTATCCAGTTTCTGGTGTCAGTATGCAAGTTGCTGCTCGGCCTAGTATGATGTATCAACCTTTGGGAATGAGGGGTGCTGATGGATATGCAAATTCTCCTATAGCTGCTTTTAATGCATCTCCATTTCGCCAGGTCAGTTTTATAGTTTTATGAGCCTGCTTTATCAATCTGCCTTATCTATGTTCTTCAATTCCTTTTTTTTTTTCACAGGTTCCTAATAAGCCAAGACAACATAGACAAAACAGAGCAAGGACAAATGGTGATACGCTTCCACAGGTTGGTGGTCATATTTTATCAATTGTGCTTTCACAAATTGTTGAGGCCACGACTATAGATTGGAAAAACTATATTCTGAAATTAGGAATGTAAGCTCTGATTTACTTTACACTCGTCTCAAATTGTGATCTAGTCTCTGAGCATCAAATGTAGAACCTCAAAGTTGAAACTCCCTTCATATAACTCATTTTTCCCTTGCATCATGCTCACATTATATATAAATATATGTTTCGCAAAAAGGTGACATGCTTATCTTACATTTTATTTAAGAGATGGGGAACAATATCTGAACTTCAACCAGGACCAATACATGGGAGACAGATGTCAAGTAAAAGCTTAAATGAGCTGTATAAATGCATGTCATCTGAGCTGTGTAAATGCATGTCATCTGATTAAATAAAACTTATGCACACATGAGTAATGTTATTTGTACATCAATTGTGTACATAATGATGTACAGATAGATTATAGGGAAGAGACACAGTTCACAATCTACTAATTTTGAACTTCAACCAGGACTAATACATAGGAAAAAGATATACACACAAGAGTAATGCTATTTGTACATCATTGTGTACATAATGATGTACAGATAGATGATATGGAAGACACACAATTCATAATCTACTAATTTTGAACTTCAATCAGGACCAACACAGGGATGATATGGAAGACACAATCTACTAATTTTGAACTTCAATCAGGACCAATACAGGGAGACAGATGTCAAGTAAAGCTTATATGAGCTGTGTAAATGCATGTCATCTGATTAAATAAAACTTATACACACACGAGTAATGCTATTTGTATATCATTGTGTACATAATGGTGTACAGATAGATGACATGGAAGACACCCAATTCACAATCTACTAATTCTTTACTGCTGCGATTTATCATAAGATAAGAAGAAACCTTCTGTGCTTTGCAGCATGCGGGGCATGTCAAGTACGTACCAAATAGGCATTCACGTGAGATGAATGAGGGATCTGATGCTGTAACTGGCTCTGAGGGGTCAGAGACGTTAAGCAGCATGCTTGCTGCAGCTCCTCTAGATAATCAGAAACAGATACTTGGGGAGCATCTTTATCCCCTCGTCAGTAAACAGAAGGTGATTCTCTTTATGTTTATTTTTATTCATTTTGTTTTTATTTAATGCTTCTCAAGCTAACAGGATTTGATGCTAATTTGTATTACTTGCAGCCTGATCTTGCTGCAAAGATAACAGGAATGCTGTTGGAGATGGACAATTCAGAATTACTTCTATTATTGGAATCACCGGATTCACTAGTGACAAAGGTGGAAGTTCGACAAGTCCAAGAGTTCGAGAGACTCCTGTTTCACAGTTTAGTTCTACGTTAGGTAGGTTTAAAGAAAAGTCTACTTCAGCGTCATTCGACTCCTTTTACTATGTGATGTTAGATCCAAATAGCTGTTCAGGTTCTCAAGCTCTCTGAGGACAAAGTGTCAAATCAAGATGCAATCCATCCAAATTTCTTTTCAGATGAAGTCGCAGTAAGCTGAGGAAAATGATACACTACAATCTAGGTTTATGTCAGTGACTAATCTTTTTTTTTTTTTTTTTTATATATATTCTTTTTTATTTCCTAAACTTGTTGATGTGCCCTTACTGGAGAGGGGTGTGACCTTGGTACTACAGAAGTTTTAGAACTCATATCTGACATTTAGAAGTTTTAAACTATCAATTTATCGTGATTTCTGAAGGTCACATTGTTTTTCTTATTGCGTATTTTTCTGTTACTATCAATTGGTCTTTGGTAGGTATTTTTTACTAATCGGTCCAAAGGATCTTTTCATATACACTGTCTCAACTGGATATAACTAGGCCCTGGATTTAGCCTGTTGCTAGATCAAAATGGGATTTAGCCTGTTGCTAGATCAAAATGCATCAATTTGCTGAGTTTTATGTCCTTCTGTACTTGTGAGCTTGTGTTTGTGTCTTTTGTTTCACTTTTCCCAGTCCCATCTGTGTTTCAAAATTTTAAAATGTGTTAATATGTTCAATTTTTTGTCATGTGTTCGTGTCGTGTCCCGTTTTGTTTCCTGTTTCTGTTTCGTTTTCGTGCAACCTAGGTGTCCATTTTACTTTCATTTATGAGAAAAAAATTAATTAAAACGACTCTGGTGGGCAGGTCTGGCCTGTTTGGTCATGCCATTTACAAGTTTAACTTTCACCCCTGTGAATGGCACAGTTATCTAAAAGGGTTTTAAGCTGTACAAGAACCATGGCACTTGTGTCACTAGCAGCTGTTTCATTTCCACAGAAAATGCCAAATTGATATGAAAACTACCAGGCAACAAGAATGTTATAGGAATAATGCCTAGTTTGAGTACATAATCAGGCGCTGGAACATGATTTTCTTGCAAGAATGTTCTCCTGCAGCTCTTTTTCATCCAACTTGTTCTGCATTTTCTCACTCCCTTCTACCCATCTTTTCAACTTTGCAATTAGCTTTCGCCTTTTCGACTGAGCATGGCTGCCTCTCGTGAAGCCTAAACATGAGTCACCATGGCCTAATCTTGAACTGCTTGTGAGTTCATGATCTGATCTATACTCTGCAATCTCATCCACATGATGGTCATTTTCTTCCATGACTTCGCCTTGTTCTGTATTTCTCCTCGTTAGCTCGTGCCTTAAGCATGCATTGCACCACCTCAGATATATCAATTCTTTAGTTTCAGCTGCCCTGTCCTTGTGAAGTTGTTCTACTTCATTTGCTAATTGATTGTAATTCTCTAGGGTCGTCTCTTCCCCTTCAATCTACACTATGATTTAACCTCGTTAGTCATGTAAAGACGATTATGCTTAGAAGTATTAAATAGAAATTTTTGCTTTTCCAATAGCCTATCTAACAATTAGAGTTGTCGTCTACCTAGTGCAATTAATTTTGTTTTCACTTCTTCTTTTCTGGTCCCTTCGGACACTGAACTAGACAATTGGATTGACGATCCAGTCCAGTTAAGTACTATGCACCAAACATGTCAAAGTGTAAAAAGTATTATCCATTTCTCTGTGTTAACTTGCGTGTGTGAGTGCGCGCTGTAAAGGAAAGGTAAAAGATGTTTAACCTTTGAAGCAGCTGATTTTTCTGCCAACTTGCTTAAAAGATCATTTCTCTCTCCTTGCAACCGCTCTGAAGCTATTTTCAGCTCCCTGATTTCATCAGCCATATTCTTGATCCAAGTATCCTTCATTTCTAGCTCTTTTTGAGATCTCGAAATCTCTGTTTCTTTGGCTACAATTTGCAAGTTTTGCTTTTTCAGGACATGGTATTGTTCTTTATTTCTTCTTAAAATTTTCTTTGCCCTCTTATGAAGCAAAGTATTTTCTGATCTCAAAAATTCA
Source organism: Fraxinus quadrangulata (assembly GCA_903798255.1). NCBI lineage: Eukaryota > Viridiplantae > Streptophyta > Magnoliopsida > Lamiales > Oleaceae > Fraxinus > Fraxinus quadrangulata. The sequence continues at coordinate 29,784 of CAIGRB010088811.1, read as the reverse complement.
AGCAGCCCCATAATCTTCAAGCATTCGATCACCATATGTTCAAATCTCAGAATTTCTGCCTCCATTAATGAAATCTCCCTCGTGAAAAATTCGACTCTCAGTATTTCCAATAGTAATTTGTTTTGAAGCTCCATTAGCACCATTTCTTCCTCTTTCAAGTTTTGATAACGAAGAAGCCGCATATTTAGATCTTGTATTTGGCTTCTTAACCCAGAGATTTCTTCTTGCATACGCAGAAACTCTATTGAATTTTCATAGCAGGCTTCTGTAAAGGCATGATCAGACTCTACACAAGGGAGAGATGCTGAATCAAGGCTATGAAAACTCTGTTCATCATCTTTAGAGTCAGTTTGTACAGAATTTTCTTGGATTTCTGATAATGATGGAGCTTTCGAAACAAGATATTTTCTGCCTGCAATTTTTGCAAAGACGATACCAATTACAGTAATAGCTACTGGAATTCCAGCTTTCACAAGAACTGGTTTCATAGCCTCCACCTTACTGGTCGAGCTCTCCACGTTTTTCAACAAAATTAAGGATCCAGTAGCTTTAGATCCTCCGATACAACTGAACCGAGTGGACAAAAGGGACTTATGTGGCCGACCTTTGAGAACAAGGCTTGGTTTATAACATTGGTGCTAATATGAACTGAGTATCGAGTTTTGTATAGTTTTTTGGTTTGATGGTACACCTTGATGACATAACATAGTTTTTCTTAGATTCTTTACTTTGTGTTTGCTTTAAGCTTTCTTTGATTAGAGAAATTGAGTCTTTTGCTTCAATAATGAACGAAGGAATGCATTTGATCTTTTTTCCTTCCGCCCGCCTTTTGGAATCTGATTGAGTGAATAAGTTTTATTTGGCATTGGGGACTATATGCTTTACCCCTGGTTCGATGTTGATTACTTGAGAATCACTCCTCCCACCCCATTAGTTTTCAACCATACATCCTAAAAAAATAAAATAACTTTTTTCCACTTTTTAGCCATACATTCTAAAATAAATAACATATTTTTACAGTTTCTCGCAAATTTTCTCTATTTTTTAGTCACACATTCAAATAATTACTTCTCAAGAAATATTTGTATCAAACAAGCGCTTATTTCTTAGTTGACCATGCTTCGATATTAGAAGTAAATATTCTAGTCTGGTATTCAAATCGAAATCCTTGGGAACTAAATTTTAGTACAGTGTGCTTGATGCAGTATTGAATGTCGAACGAGAAAAAAATATTTTAATAGAATATAGATTTAAACTCGACTTTAGCAATTATTGGTGTCAAGTAATCAAATGAATGGAATGACCAGTATGGAACACAACCCCTTGTTTGATCCCCATTATTTTCAAAATACATTTTTCTCTCTTCCACTTTCAATCGCACATTTTTCAATAAAATAATATTACACGCAAGTTCAAAACTTTTTTTTTTAACTACACAATCTCCATCAAAATATGGCTTAAACATGAGTTAGCTATGATTTTGGAACAAGTTAAATATGGTGATGAAATAAAATAAACGCAAAATGGAATATATAAATATATTTAAATTTTGTATTCTTTTATTAAGAAATGATATACTAAGCATCGGTAACATGACACACCAATTCATTGACGAAAAATAAATTCAATTCATATCTTAAAATTCACTATAAATTTATTCATTACCATGTCAACGGTGTTGAGTAAATGGTGTTGAGTAAATCGTTTCTCTTCTTTTATTAGTCAATATTTTATAATTTTGAACTGCTTAGTCTAGGGGTACACATTATCTCTTCTTTATTTTCGGCAACGTGGCAGTTGAAGTGGTTTTGAAGGGAATTTTAGAGCCAGATTCACGAGTTGTGTCGTATACGAAATAGAGAAGAATGAATAGGCATAAGCAGCAGTTGATTGAACAAGTTTCGAGTAACGTAATGTTGTCAATTAAAATGTTGTCAACAAATATTGTATAAGTAGCATGACTCTTTTAAATATGCAAGTAAACTCTCCCACTCTTTGAATTGTTTCCTACTTTGTGAATTGTTAATTACTTATCTTGAAACAGTCTTTTAAAAATAAGTTATAAGCTACTTATAAGGTCTTTCTTATGAACCTTAACAAGTGGATTCTCTTGGGCATATGCCTGTTACTACACCAGAAATCAAGGTTTTCATCACGAGTTACTGTATATTCTGTTATTTCCACATTTAACATTATGCCTTATTTAAAAGTGCTGCTCTGTACATGTGTAGCGGAAATCAGTTAAAAGTTTGGGGGCAACAGTTGTACTTGTGGGAGATTCTTATGATGAAGCACAGGCGTATGCAAAAAAAGGGGCTGAAGACGAGGGCCTTACTTTCATTCCTCCCTTTGATCACCCAGATGTCAAAACTGGGCAGGGGACAGTTGGAAGGAGATTGTACGCCAAATGAAAGGCCCAATATATGCGATATTTGTGCCAGTTGGGGTGGCGGGCTTATAGCAGGTATTGCTGCCTATGTGAAGAGAGTTTCTCCAGATGTTAAGATTATTGGAGTTGAACCATATGATGCAAACGCAATGGCATTATCACTGGACCATGGTCAGAGACTAACGTTGGACCAAGTGGGAGGTTTTGCAGATGGTGTAGCAGTTAAAGTGGTTGGTGAAGAGACTTTCTCTGTTGTAGAGCACTGATAGACGGGGTAGTTCTTGTTGGCCGTGATGCTATCTGTGCATCAATAAAGGTTAGCCTGTTATTTTGGTTTTAAGAGTTATTTTTATATTTGCAATTCTTCTTGATGATTTATTGTTACCATCCTGATTCATTTTTTGTTTTCTTTTCTGGGAAAATGTATCTCCCCACTGATAATTGTACTGTACTGGAGTTTATTTGTCCTGTGTTCATTGATGGAAATTGTTTTTGGAGTTATGGTGCTATTGTGAATGCTTGGTTTTGTATTTAGTGGTGAAGCTTTCTTGCATTTAGCTACATTTGCTTGGGGACTCATATTAGGTCGTGCGGTTGCTTTTCACTTCCTCTACATTACAACGAATCATTTGGCTCTTCATAGTTTGAAAAAACCCAATTGAAATCCGCTCACAGCAAGGTGTGCATAAAACGCCTCAAGGCAGTGACTGTGAGGCAATTTTGGGAAGTGTATGCTTCAGTTTTGTGAGATACAGGCTTCACACCACAGCCTCAAGGCTTATGACTCACAAAACATGAAATTTCTTATTGACCCATTTTGATAATAGCTTGCTGCCCATTAAAATGTTAAAAATTATGTTTCTGATAGACCACTTCGGAAATAGTCTATTGCTCCCACCAATTAAACTAATAATTTCTTTATTGATTTCTCTTTTATTTGTTTGCACACATTAAATTGTTCTATTATGAATTTTGAAGAATGTGTGTGTGTGTTTTTATATGTATTATGAGCTTATTTTGCATTTTAATATTTTTTTGACATTGTTTGGTTTATTGTCTCAAAACGCCCTGAGACTTGTGCTTTGCCTCATGAAGGGAAAAATGCCTTAGTATGTAGTTACGCCTTTTTAAACATTCGGCTCTTGATTCCAATGTGTTTTTTTTTTTTTAAACCAGCATTATTTAATTTGGCACTCTCTTAGTTTTTTGTGTTGGTAGTCTCTATTCCATGTAATGAGTATTAACGAATCTTGCTAGCTTAAAATTACCTTGATTTTCATTATAAGTAGCCAAACACATGAAAATACTTGCACGTTTACAATAATTCACCTTAAAAGACATCAGCTTACTATGAATGTTAAATATGAATCCTCGGGTTACTTTAGTCCCTTCCATTTTGGAAGACCTATTAATGCATTTGTAAGTGACCTTTCCAGAAAAGTGTAGGTTTAACTATTGTCCTTTGAAAAGATGGTTAGCAATTTTCTTGGGAAAACGTTGCTTAGTTGGCTAGAAGATTACACCAGCGATCTTTTGCAACCTGCTATATCCTTCTGTGTACAATTTCATACTGTGCATATTCATCTTACTCAATACTGAGCACGCCATTTTTACTGCGTAATGATACTTTGAAATGATTACTGAATAAGAGTAACTTTGATATTGGAAGTTTGATTTCATGTGCCTAACGATTAACCTTGGTGCAGGATATGTCCGAGGAGAAAGCATTTTGGAACCAGCAGGAACTCTTGCCCTTGCTGGAGCTGAAGCATACTGCAAGTACTATGGACTCAATGGTGAAAATGTAATAGCTGTAACCAGCGGTGCTAACATGAATTTTGATAGATTGAGGTTGGTAACTGAACTTGCAGATGTTGGCAGACAGCGCGAAGCTGTACTTGCAACTTACATGCCAGAGGAACGTGGAAGCTTTAAGAGATTCTGTGAGCTTGTTGGTCATCTAAATCTCTGGCTATATTTCTCCCAACTTTCTAAGTGATAGCTTCCATATTAGATACTCACCGTTGTTTGGGTTGCAGGTGGGACCTATGAATATTACTGAATTCAAATACAGATATAATTCTGATAAAGAGAAAGCTCTAATACTATACAGGTAAGAGCTCCTTATATGTAGAAGTTGATCACTTCTCTCACTTAAGCCCTTTGACAACCATTATTTCAAAACTCTATATTCTCCATACTCATTTTCAACCACACATTCACACAATAAAATATTTCTCACGTAAATCCGAAACTTTTTCATACTTTTTAACCATACATTCTCCAAAAATTCACTATTCAAAACATAGTTTTTGCCAAATAATGGCTATCAAACAGGGGCTAAATGAGGTATCACAGAAAGTGCCCCTTCTGCCCCATATGGACTCTGCGGTACTGTTTCCCAATGGAGTGGAAGTTATTCATTTCTAAAGAATACAAAGCAATGAAACCATGCACTAAAGGTCATGTCACAAATTCAAAATTAAAATTAAGCATGTATGTAATGTTTAGAAACCTTTTTCTGGTTGTATTCATTATTTTTAATATGCTTCTGGAAAAGTTGACCTAATATGGGACGGGCTAGAATCTCTGATGTAAATTCAAGACAAAAATTCGACAATCTGTAATGATATAGGAGGAGTAATTCTTCTAGATAGTTATCTTTTCCTGTTTTCTACAGTGTTGGCCTTCACAAAATATTAGAACTTGAAGCAATGATGGAGAGGGTGAAATCAGCTCAGCTACAAACCAGTAACCTTACAAATAATGACTTGGTCAAAGACCATTTGCGGCACTTGGTAATTATCTTTTTTAATCTTTCTGTCTTTATATGTAAAATGACTTCTAGAAATTAATCTATTTTGTACTCTTCATTGGCAATGTAAGCACATAGTTTGTCTGATTTGTATGCATGAATATATCCCATCTTTTAGTTCTAACAACAAATTGCACTATGAACTATGAGTATATCAATGCATTTGAATCATAGAGCATTCTGTAAGATTATATAGACTGAGAGATGGATGCATGTTTATCTATTTGTAATCTAATACACATCCTATGTCATGGGATATTTTGAACATGTCTAGTTTGATTTTCTAAAGATAAACATGTCCTGGGAAGAAACATTATGTGAAACTTTTTATTAGTTTGCATTATCAAAAGATAAACTGATTGAGAAGCCACTAATCTCTTACAAAACCAGTCATGCTACTATGTATGCGAGGCTTTCTACATCATAATGAGCCATGGACCACACGTTAATACTTGTAGAAAATATAGAACGAAATTATGTTATTTGGATTAGGGAAATTGCAATTTAATCTTGATAGTTTGTCGTGTACTATAATTTGTTTGCAGCATACTAATTTGTGCTCTAAAGCTCAGAATCTCCACGGTGGAATGAATTAGGCTACTTAGGTGTTCATGCATTTGGGTCCTCATACTTTTGCATAGAGATTATCTATAAGGTATTTGATGAATGAGGACAATTTTGGTTTCTAAAGTTAAATGAGTATCAGTTTTGTTCTTGATGACAAGGTAACTACAGTTCCTCCCACTTCCACTTGAAAAGGATATTGCATAGAGTATCTGAGTATGCATTATTCATCAGGGAAGTCTGAGTGTGCTGACTTGACTTCATTTTTTGATCTTTTTCAGATGGGAGGCCGATCAAATGTTAAAGACGAGCTTCTTTGCCGTTTTGTTTTTCCGGAAAGATCAGGAGGTTTGATGAAATTCTTGGATGCTCTGAGTCCACGTCGGAATATAAGTTTGTTCCATTATCGGGGACAGGTTGCTTCTCCAAACCTTGTCTAATCTTATCATATTAATCCATATTTGACAAGCACAATTCATCTGGTCACCGTGTGTATAGGGAGAAACTGGCGCAAATGTGTTAGTCGGTATACAAGTTGCTCGCACTGAGATGGATGAGTTCAGGAACCGTGCCAACAGTCTTGGATACGAGTATGAACTAGAAAGCGATAACAAAGCATTCCAGCTTCTGATGCGATGAATGAGGTTACTTTGTTATACAAGTGTATGACGGCTCTTCCTAATCAGGTTAAGCTTGTAGCTTTCAAGCAGATTTCCTGGGAGATTGTACCATTTGCCACTATCATATCTGGAGCAGAGAAGTGAGTTACGATCTAAATCCTTGATCCTTATGTTCATTATTTGCCACATATAAGTTAGCAAAGGAGTTATTTCTGCTTAAAGCGAATCTCTCTCCATAAACTCTAATTATAGAGGTTTGATATTACTTTTGAGTTTGCGCAGTTCCGTATTCCTATTTAGTTTGTTATATTGTACATTTATACCTGAGATTGTTAAGTGGAGATGAAGGAAAAAATAATAATGGTTTTTTTTTTTTTTTAATATGCTTTATAGATCTTTCAATAACTTCATTGACAAATTAAATGGATCAACCCCATATATGTAAACAAAATCTTTACCAGTAAAAGAAAAATATGAACCCTGAAGCTCAGATTCCATTAATGGAGCATGGTTTTCTTTTATAGAGCTGCCCTCGTGCAGCAAATGATTGTCCTACCTGAGGATGTTAACTTCTCACTGAAAAATTCAGAAAGTCATCTCCAGTTGAAGAAACTGCAAGTTTTTCAAGAAGAAACACGATAATCGAAATGTAATCCGATAAATTTTTAATGTTCTATAAAACTCTCGATTGCTACTGCTTAATGTTTTTGAAGTTGGAATTCTTTGAGGACAACAATAATTTGAGGACAGTTACCAAAGCAAACTTCCCTCCTTGTGGAAGAGATTGCATCACCCACATACCAACAGGAAGGTTCTGCAATGGAAAGCTTACCAGATACTTCACCCGTGAGATCTTTTAATAAAAGCTCGACTCTTATCTCTTTCCCATAAAAATGCATTCTCATCGATGTGTTTCCTTGTGTACAGCTGAGTACCTGGGATTCACCTCTTACCCACCTGCGTACCACAGCCAAAAAGCCAAAGGTATTCTCACTGGCGCCAACTTTGCTTTCAGCTGCTTCTGGTTATTATGACAGAACAGCACAGCTTTACGTAACACAGATACATGGAGAGAGAACACCTAGATTGTGATAGTTATAATTCTTGCACACGCTTTTGAAATTGCAGCGTGCTGTGACATTGACACAGTAGCTAGAATACCACGGAGTGGCAGATCAAAGTAGTGAATTTGGTAGTGAAGGTCAGAGCTAATGCTATATTCTCAGGAGAAATCCACCTAATAAGTGCAGGGAGCAGTGATTTTATTCAAAACTATTACTTCAATCCGTTTCTCAATGGAGCTTATTCGCACGATCAGTTCTTAGACATTCTTATGAAATCATACTCTACCATTGTACAGGTGATGCAAAACTCTCTTGATCTACTTTAATTGATCTTATTCACATGCACATAGTATGAACTGCAGTATAATACAGTAGTATGTAAACTGCAATTTCTGAAAACACAATATGTGAAGTGTAAGGTGTCTTTTGTAAATTTGAAAACCTGTGATACGACTCCCAAACTTTTACAAACTTCTTCGATCCTTGACTTACAACAGAGTTTTTCTGAACTCGAATGGATATTGACAACTTTTATTTTTTCACAGAATTTGTACCGGCTGGGAGCAAGACGAATTGGAGTTACAACCCTACCACCAACTGGCTGTTTGCCAGCAGCCATTAGTTATTTGGTTCAGGGAGAAACCAGTGTGTGGCAAGGTTGAACCTAGATGCTATTTCATTCAACAACGGAACAATATGTCTAAAAATTTGAAGAGCAAGCTTCCTGGATTCAAACTTGTTCAACATCTACCAGCCTCTACTGGAGTTGGTAACAAAGCCCACTGATAACGGTACAATGACTAATTTACAATTTCCTCTGATTGCAAAAGCATCTGCACAAGTAATTGAGAGAAATGATAAAAAAAAAATGGAGCCTTCAAAGTTCCTTAATATGTTCAACTTCACCCAAACATGTCCTCCTCACTGGTTGATACAGCGGGAAAGGCCACGTGATTTCATGTTCCATCAGCACACAATACAGAGGGTGGTTTCAATTTTCCTTTGATTCTACTCTTTCTATAATTTTACTCTTCTTGTTTTTTTTATTAAATTTTTGCTGTGCTCCAGGATTCTTTGAGTCTAGGAAGGCCTGCTATGGGACTGGTACAATTGAAACATCCTTCCTCTGCAATGCAAAGTCTGTGGGGACATGCTCAAATGATACACAGTATGTGTTCTGGGACGGATTCCATCCCTCTGAAACTGCTTATGAAAAGTTGGCTCAATGTCTGCTAGAACAGGGATTTAATCTCATCTCTTGATGCCACTACTACTAGCAGTAATCATCCGCATTTCACTAATATAATAATCCTTTCATATATACCATGTGCTTTTAGAGTTATAAAGTTGACTTAAACACTAATTGTATCCTTGGTTACAGGTATCATGTATGAGATGATTTTAGCTATGTAAGGGTTGGTTATGTGATCCTATGATAAATATGTTGGCTTGTGACCCTTTGTACTGAAGAATGTCATCACCAATTATGAGTTTGTTTGTTGTAACTGAAACCATGCTATGGTGGCCTATCATGCAAGAGTCGTGGTATTATAAAAACATTTTAGTTTAATACAGTCCTGTCACCCCCTCCGTAAAAGAAAAATGGAAGTATAAAGAAAAGAGTAAGAAGATAAAGAGAAAAATGATATTGCATGTATTTATTCACTAAAGTTTTTTTTTTCCCCCTATTTTTTGGTAAGAAAAAATTATTGAATCCCTCTATAATAAGCTTGGTAGAGGCACCAATTTTTGCCAAGTATCTAGAAAGAAATTCATGTCCATATATACAAGAAACAGTGTAACTACCATAAAGCACTATATTCATATATTAAGTCAAAGATTCCTACCTTAGCATAGATGGTCAGACACTTCTAAGAAAGTTCAAATCCAGCATTAGAATTGATCGCATAAAGAAGTTTTGCCCTCAAAGTACTGGAGCGTTTGTATGTTGGTAGCTGAATCATCAAATAGAACCAAAAAAGAAAACGGATTATATATTAATCATGACAATAATAATAGATGTATTTTAATGAATTAGGCTCATCAATTTGTGGAGTCCTGTATGCCAAAGTAGATGGTACCTTGAGAGTATTATAGCATGTAGAAGCTGATGGAAGCCGATCCACATCTTGACCGCCAAATGTTGCCCATAGAGGTACATCACAGACAACCTACTTTGGTTAAGTTTTCGAATCAGTCTACAACAATGCTACAAACAGTAAATTATTACAATGTCTCCAGAATCATTAATGATTGTCGTTCCCTCATTTTTCTTTGTATATATTCTTACCGTTTATGATCTCAAATAGAAGCTTACTATGGATTTAAGGACATAACTCGGGCTTTATGAGCTAGGTTTAATGTGATTCACAGCTCAGGTTACTAAGGACTTGACACTATAAGGTCATACTTTGCTCAAAATAGATTCCTCTACAAGGCTCAAACTAGGCTTATTGTTTGCTGAGCTTGACCAACAAAATAAAAGATATATCTTGGTTGTATATACAAGGAAAAGTCTAATTCTGACACTATCAATGCTCAAATGTATTAAGAAAATTTGAACAATTATTTTGATGGGTCTGAATAAATTCGTGGAAGTAAAATTCCATGTAGTTCATACACAACAATCATCATGAGACCATAATTAAATGTCTGAAGTTGACAAACACCTTCACCGGACGCTTAAGAAGAGAAGATCTGAGCAAGTACCTTATGAATGGTAAAGGCAGGCTGCAGGTGTTTGAACCCAAGCAAAGGAGCTCGAGAACAACTGGTCACAAACTTAAGAAGCATACAGCGTTCTCTTGGTTCAAATCCCCCAAATACCTGACATACATGAACAACAAAAGATTAAAGAAGATATTGACAAATATTGTTACAACAGATGATTAATCAAGCAACCAACTTCCATGTCGTTCAACATTAGATCAGTGATAAATTATAAGGGTGTATAAGAAAAGAAACAGAGAATACAATAAACTTGCGAATCAAAACTTTAGAAATTAAATCGGTCACTTGGTTTCGTGATTCCCCAGCCACAAGCCCCCAGGGCCATTTTCCCGTCAGTGATTCCCAATCAACTTTCTATCTTTGTTTGTTTCATAGGAAAAACATCAGTACGTGGCAAAGCACATTCAGTGCATCTCCAAGAAACTCTATTCATAAAGAGCATCTTCGAATTTAGAGAGAAATATTTTATACACTTCAACAATGCCTCTATTTTGGCTCTTCACTGTGCTTTCTTCAAGAAACATTTATTGATTTCTCCTTATTCAACATATTTTTTTATATATCAATGGTCAATCAATTCAAATAGGATTGAATAATTTAAGTAGCAAAGTGTTAAAATCTGCAACTCATTAAATACATTCATTATAAAGTCAGAATAGAGAGCGACCTCGGCTCACCAAATTGACTCTCTATTTTGACTTTTTAAAATAGAGAATGGGTTTGGCTCTTCATATTTGGAGAGAGAAACCCAACGCCTAATTTAAAAAGTTAAAATAAACAATCTCTTGGAGACTATTTTTAAGCATTGGCTCTCTTAAATAAAGAGCATCTTGTATTTAGAGAGTCTTGGAGATACTCTACACTTCTTTCATCTTTAATTTAAGAACCCAAGCCTAAAAAAGTAGCTATCGGCACTGAATTAGCTGAAACATGTAAAAGTTCATCACTTGAGAATTATCCAACTTAATTTAGATAATTTAATTAAATCAGTAGTTTCTTCCTTGCGCACACATTTGTTTGCATAAAGGGAGAGCGGACAACTAGCATAGGGGCGGCTTTGGTTAGTTCCAAGAACTCTATTCCTAAGACGACCTTGACATCATCTAGGGGCGCCATAGTTAAATTATTCGTCTTTTTCCATTATTGGTATCTTTCTCTCTCGGAGTGGACTAAGGCATCAATCTGAACTCCAAGCCCTCTCGCTTGGGAATAAACGCTTCCCTAGCTGTTTGCCGGAGAAAAACGAAGCCTTAGAAATTGGAAATTCATCCCTCCAAGCGGATAAACCTAGAATGGATAAGGGGTCAACTGCCTAATGCATTTATTATGTGTAAGACTCCATATGTCACCAACATATAATTACTGGATTGAATGAACATGTCTTATGTCACACATTAGGTCCTTCACCATTGTGTTGCATTTTACTCTGTCATGCCTACTAGAGGTCCATAGAATGCTCAAGAAGGGCCTTAGGAGTGATCACGTGGAGTGCTATGTGTTTGACGAGATTTGGAAGCTACATAAGGTGGAAATGGCTTCAAGAGAACTGCCGACACTAATGTCTTTATAGCTGAACTCCTGCAAAATAACTCAACCTAGTTCGCAAGGCACTTTCTAGTAGGTTAATAGCTGATCTAGCCGCAGGAGCAAGGCACTCATTGAGTGTGGCAGGGCACCTTTGAGTTCCCTATATTAAAGGTCCTCCAGAAATAGTGCTCTCTCTGAATAATTTATTGATAAGTGTTGAGAGAGAAGAAATGTTACGTCATTCCATCGAATTCAACCTCTATCCTTGTGAGCCCTGTTCTCCCATCTCTTTCCATCCACAATTTTCACCTATGTTCCTCTATTTTCACTTCAGTAGCCTCTAATTGACTTCTTTTCGTTTTGTTCACTTAATCTCTCATGAGTGGTTTGCTTCTTTATGTCAGAAACTCAGGATCAACAGCCCACTCAGTCATTAGTTGACATGGTGGTGTTGCAGTGACCATGCCTATAAAAAACTTCAACATAATTGGTACCAACTTGCAGTTCAGCTCCATGGAGATTGAGTGAAAGGTTAAGGCTAAATAAATCATTACATCCTAAAGTTTTGCATAGTAAGTATAAGCCCTATGAGAAGTGACAAATATTCTCTTGCTTGCTTTCGATGGTAAGCAACTTATCATCATTGATAATCTAATTTGTGCATGTATGTCAATAAGTGAGGGATGGAGATCTTCTTTAAAAAGCTCCTTAAAAAGGACTCCCCCAACCCCACCCCACAATATGGCTGCCTTGTGTATGGAAAGAAATAGAGAGGATGCAAAATGAGACTAGTTCAGTAAAATATTGTGTTCACTGTTCAAAACAAACATAATTGAGCGAAAATCAGAAGCCTGGAACTAGTTTGCATAACCACATGAAATTATATATGCCTGGAACTAGTTTGCATAACCACATGAAATTTTATATGCCTGGAACTCGTTAGCATAACCACATGAAATTTTGTGCACTGATATTGTGAGTCGTATAAAAAGCTGGATCATGCAATAATCTTTCATGAATGAGAAAGAATATAACAAACCAGACGTAATTGAGCAGGTAGTTCGAGTGCTAATACCTCCCAAAATATTTTAACAGTACGACTCCCTTCTGTATAACCTCCAGTATATCGTGTGTTTTTCCTTAAATCATCAACATCAATGTCATGGTCCCCACCTGAAAGTAACTGCAAGTAGAAGATATGGATTGCTATGAAATAAAAAGTCCAAATGACACAGACCAGTTTGTAGAAAATCAAAATCAATGTTGCAAAGACATTTAATTATTTAAACCTCTGACCAGATCCATTTTCTATTATACTGGGGGTTCTATGTGAACCTTTAAAATCGAGTGTGTGATCCAAAATATCAATATTTATAATTGTCATGTGTGAGTTTGTGTATCAAACTGCCATAAGCGTAAAGTTTGTCCTATATTTCTACAGCTAGTTGAAGACTGTTCCATAAAGAAATAATATTTCATTCGTCTTCAGGATGGAAATGAATGAAAGATTAGTAAAACTTTTGCTATATCCCCAGATTTTTCTATTCTTTGCATGATCTCAAGATCAAACAGCATCTGAAGGGTTCAGAATATAAGACACAATATGTACTAGCACAAAGACAATACATTTATATTTCTCACAGACCTCCAGCAAATTACAACAGACAACACTTGTGCATAGACCAATACAGATTATCCTGGTTACCTACTTGATTGAAAACAAAAAGACATTGCACTGCGTCTACATCATGGAGAAGAAAAAAATCATGGTGCATTAAAAGAAAATTACCTGATTAAATTCACTTGCATTAAATAACTTTAACCAAGAAGGGGATATAAGATCAGTCAGGCCTCCATAGAATGCATTTGAGAAAGGAAGTATCTGAAATACAGTGATGATAATAGAGTAAAATCATCTGATAAAAGAAAGCAAATTTTGGCATAGTACACAAAACTTGTCAATACCTGCCGATTAAGTTTATAATCTGCAATTGCATGAATGTACTGCAGTTTGTTCTCATTCGTCACACATGTATCCTTGCCACCTGGTTTAAGCTCAATAACTTTTCGTTTTCCAAGTGATTCTTCAGTCACCGTGAAATCCAAGGAAAGATCCATCACATCACCATCATAATGCTGCATATCCAGTTCATGTCCAGGATCAGAATATTCCAAACATGATTATATCGAACCTGAACAAAATATATTGCTCAAAGTACATATGATGAATTCCAAATACAAGAAGACAAAGTTAGCAACCAAAGGTCAAAGAAGGAAAAATAGCTTTTGACCTTTGGTTGCTAACTTTGNTGTCGGACATCAATCTCTGCTCAAGCCTCTTCACCCTACAGAGTTTGGAGCATTCCAAACCTTTGGGGATCCAACGACAAGAAGACAGGTCTACGAACAAAGAAGCTATAAGTAATGAAACTATGAATCTTATGGAGTGTTCGAATATGGCTCAGGATGAACGCTGACGGTATGCTTAACACATGCAAGTCGGACAAGAAAGGGATTGAATTTAACATATGATAGATCAATGGGCACCCATAGTTGGCTTTTTTCGTGGTGTTGTTGATGGACATCACTCTCCGCTCAAGCCACAACACTCTGCAATTGTATCAACTATTATTGAGATGAAACTATTAGCTGCGAGGTGACTCTCTCTCCCTGCTTGGATGATGCCTTAATGGTAGAAAAAAGGTTACTCCCATGTCCCTGGAATTTATCTATCTTCCTTCCTAACTTTCCTTTTGTACTTGTACCTCGCTGATACCTCCTATTTTTTACATCACAAACCCTGTTAACCTTCTATCCCCCAAAATATACATCTTCTGCCTCTGCCCTTCTCATAGACACCAATCTCCTCTCCATAAATCATTGTAGTCTGCTTCCGCAACTACCACCAGTCAAACATGACCAGCTCCCTGATTACACTGAGCACTGACACGCCACCGGAGCTGAATTGTTGGTACCCGACACCCATTGTACAGACTATGATGTGCCAGCTGGTGTGTCAGTTCATCTTAGCGGCCCAAAATGCAAAACCAATTCGTTCACCAAACCCTAGGCTACTTAATCAATCAATATAAACTGATAAAATTTCACTATGCCTCAGATTGACAGATTAATTAAATAAAAAATGTCAAATAACTATTTCTTTGAATCTATAGGACAAACTTTAGAAGCTTGTGTTGTGAGTCAAAAAATAAAAAATAATCCCACATCAAGAAAGAACAGAAAAGTGCAATAGTAAGATACATGAATTGCTGAGAGTATTTCTAAATTTTGAAAACTTACTGCAATACATTTAAAGCACTTACCTTAACATATATAAGATTCTTGTACAGCTCAGGGTCAAGGGTTGATAGTTCATCAAGAAAGCTATAGCGGCCCAACAGCTTTTGAACAAAAACATGTGAAAAACAAAAATCAAGCAGTATTCCTTCGTAGAGCGCTTTGCCAACTATTCTTCCAAGAAACTCAATCATCTGGATACCGTTCTCCAAATATCTAGCAGCAGTATTAGGGATTAGAAGTCTGTCAGAAGTTGAGGTCTGAGAGAAAAGCCCATACCTGCAGAAGTTGAAATAATCACCATAATATGTGGCAAGAGGAGAATCTTATGATATAGTAGATTGAGATGTAAGCATGATCCCAAACTCACTCTGGCGATAAGGCTGCCTTAGAGATATCAGTCAAGAACTCTTTGGACAACCCACCATAGTCAAGACCAGCCTCTGGAAGGCCAGATTCACTCACAAACGAAACATGGATACTGGACTTCATCTTGGACCTAAGAGTATTCAATTGTTGGAATCCATCTTCAACAATATGACCACGACGAATAACTATCTCAATTGACCGTGAACCAGGCCCTGTGACCTCACCGGCCATTCTTCTAGTTGCTTTGTCCATGTTGATAAATTCTCTGAACATTTTAACTCTGCCAAGTAAGGCAAGCAGTATTTCAGACTATAATTGGGATTACATAGAAAATGACAAAAAAATAATGTATTCAAAGTTCTTTAGAAGGGGCAGAACTGGGAATAAAATAGAAACAATCACTTTTTATCATTTCCAGGCTGTATTGTTTAAAAGAAAAAACTGCTATTGGATTTGGAAGTATTGTAAATGTTTCTGTAAATTACTGCAGGCAGGTATCACGAATATCGTAATACATGCATCTGATTTTGCATAAAAAGGAAAACCAGATCTCCCCCTTTTGTAATTTGAACATTTGGCATTACGTTCCGTGTGCAGAATGTAACTTTCTTACCCATTAAGTTTCCAATAAATTTAGTGGAAGTTACTACTGCAGTTATGAAAGTGATATGATACTATTAGTTGAATGGTTAAACAAACTGGAGTAAAAACAAGTTTAGCCTTCGTCTAGAAAGAATTTATAAATAGTTTAATTTATAAATAGATAGAAATGTGTGGTGGATAAGCGGATGGTACTTGTCGATTCATTGAAATGTGTGGTTGAAATGAAGTTTGACCATTTATAAATGATTTTAAAATTTTGCCAAACAGGCTTAACTATGTGCTGATGACCAAAAATGAGGATAAGACTATAGCTCGTTGATTCATTGAAGTGCCATTACAGCCTTGCTAATAATATGATAAAACTTGTAATGTTCAGTGAAGAGAAAATCGGTTACTCTTGTTTGTTAAAACAAAACTGACAGTCCGAAGGCCCTCTGCACTTCCTTATATTCTTTAATGTAACCAAAAAATAAAGATAAACTTTCCGATAATAATTAATCAGGTATCTGTGTGAACATAAAATGGATTTGTGGGTATTTATACAAAGTAACATTATACCCATGTTTGGCCCATGTTCTAAAACTCATTTTCAACCACATATTTCATGGGACCTAAAACTTTTATCAACTTTTCGACCACACATTTCATCAACTTTTATCAAATACTTAAAAACTGATTTTTAGCTAAACTAAACAAGGGCCACATAAATTAAATATGTTGGTAAAATCAAGATGAAAATTGCCCAGATTCACTATCAACAATGCCTTTTAAAGAAAGCTAACGAGCTAAAGCATGTCACGTTGATCTCACCTTTCCTCAAATGGGAAGATGTGCGGGGTCGTAGTTATGACAGAACCCATGCTTGAAGAGGGTGTTCCATCTGCAGTTGACAGAACCTCATGAGTCCTGGCAGCAACAGCAATTGGTGGCCTACTATTTTTACCAGGGGAAAGCCACAAAGCAGGAGGGCAAAACTGGTGCCTGCAATCCCTTTCATATAGTAAATGCAGACATCGAGTTGCAGAATCCACAAGAGCTTTGTTCTGTGGACTGATACTCTGGGAAAAGGCATTATATACAAGTGTATTCACCATTGAGGCAATTTTCCGCTGCTGCTCTAATGTGAAGGGAGCCTAATTATAGACAGAACAGTTGTCACTATTACCAATGCACCCAGATAATCAAATTAGGTACATCAATAGACAGATGAATTAATTAAAAAACTGAATCTAACCTGTTTATCATAAAACTCTATGTCATCAAGAACCAATAACAGGTGCGAATAAGTGGAGCAGAAGAGATGAAGTAGACAAGACATATCTTTCGGCATGCCATCAGGACCCCGTCTTAGTAGCCCTATGTCCCATTCGTCAGAAGAATGTTCATCAACTTGGTTAAAGCTGGATAAGATTTTGACTGATTCCATGCGATCATTTTCTGCTTGTGATTTTCCAGTGAATTTATGCAACACATTAACCCATTTATTACCTCCATCTCCACCAAATCTCTTTTGCCTTCTCTCAGAAACTCCATCCCTTTTGTCCTCAGGAAAAAGGGATTTTTCTAGTGCATCCCACAAATTGAAAAGGAAACCAGGGGTAAAAGAAAGCATGTTGAGAATAGGCAACGATTTAAAAACAGGATTCAAAGTCGAAAATACTCGAAGCATGCATGAATAATAATTAGCTATATTGAGCAATTCACGCTTCCATAAATTATCTGGATCGCCTGGTGGCAGATTATTAGTTTCCAGCATAGATGAATCTCTAGACAAAGATAACAGTTTCTTAAGATGCCACTGTTGACAAACGGGTTTAAAAAGGTCCATGTATAACATCTTTGAGGAGCCACAAGTTATTTCAGCCTCATGCAACAGTTCAAAAGAAGCAGAAGTATTACTATCGCCTAGGATATTTTCATCCTCCTTCATAATCCATCCAAAAATTTCGAGTGAATCCAATAATTTCTCTGCCAGTATAATAACAACGTGAAGGTAGGATGCATAGTCTAAACCCGGCGTGAATTTTCCTGAATCTAGAGCACTGGTGTCACACCCCGTTGCAAGGAATACCACGTTTGCTAGAGCCCAGCCAACTTGTGGCATCAGTTTGGAGTGAGAAGTTATTTTTGACCGATCAATCTCAGAAATCTCCTCCAGAATCTTCTCTTTTGAAATCTGCCATCACCTGCCATAGTTTGATCAGCCCCTGATATTTAACATCTAGAACAGCTAAAAGGTTACCTCAGAAGAAAATCTCATTCACAACTAATTGACGGACTCAGAGTTAATAAAGCTAAGAAAAATGGCTATTTAGCAAAGAAATTCATTTTTTTGACAAAAAAATATTGCACAAATAGAGGAGTTTCATCCATTCAGCAAGCCATACCAGTAGCATCCTGAAGCAAGGTGATAATACAGACTTGTGTTTCAGAGCAGGTACAAGTATTGCGGGTAAACGTTGAGCAAGCCATGGTATAGTAAGTAGTACCACCCAGTACTGTTTGACAGCACACTCCAACATGCCATCATCATTTACATCCATTTCTGCAACGTGGAATGGCCGTAAAAGTAAAGTGATTGCACTAGCTACTATCAAGAATCTATCATCAGTCTGGCAAGATGAGACCCCTTGAGAAGAAAAGGGAGCTTCCAATTTATAAATGAATTTCCTAATGCAACTGTACAACCCACTTCTTGTACTACCCATAAATTGTATTAGTTTTCTTACTGTTGTATTAGTATCCTCGAGATTGTCATCAGCAATGCTTTTCCAACCTTTCGGATCAGTCAAGACAACTGCTAAACGCATTGCTAATGAAGTAAGAAGAACATCTTGATCCCCTCGTTTGGAGTATTCAAAATTTGCTAAAATGAACAAGCAAACAGAGATCAACTTCTTCGATTGATAAAGCCATATTTTTCTCTCTTCAATGGTACCAGTTGCCAATGAGCAAAAATTCTGATGCCCAACTGTGAATCAAAGGTAATCATACATCAGAACCACTACAGTTATTGGCCAGTCTATTTATCAGCAGGATATAATATAAAAATAGCATGGATATAAAAGTGATTTTTTTAACAAACACGCAACTAAGAATTTGACCATCACTATTATCCCCAGCTAGCTGGAGGCTGAAATCTGTCAACCTAATGGTTTTCCAATTTTATCCAATTCATAACTTACTCTTTAGTCCAAAAAGATTAGTTATCTTCATAGCTATAGAAAAATCCATTCCATTCCAATGTAAGCGGCCCCTAGCTCTGAAACTTCCTAGTTGCACAATAAAAGTTCTTTCTTTTTCTTTAAAGTTCAAATGGTTAAAGTGCGTGCTTCTAGATATTTCCAATAATTGAAAGTAACTCGAAAATTATGCATTAACTTTAAAGACGCTAATATGAAAAGTAGTACCAGATGAATTTATGCTCTCCAAAACAAGATTGAAGCAATTTATCATACAATCTCTATCAGCCACTCGAATTTCCCCACGACATGTTGGTAAATACATAATGAAGAAAAGAAAAGGTCTCAAAACTCCACTTGATATCTGCATTCCCGTAAAAGGACCAGTCCGTTTGTTCATCATTATTTTCCAGTCCTGCCGCATCTGCAATGCTACCAATTTCGTCCCATTGAAACGCCTCCAAACCCTCTGAATTAGTTTTAACATTTCACCGATGAAAAAGAAGTAAAAATTATTGATATTATTGTTTATGAATATCCAATGTAAACGAATTAAAAATAATTTATATTATTGTTTCTGAATATCGAACTAAATTAAAAAAAAACATTTACCTGGATAAATGACGCGGCGGCGGTGGCTCGCTTGGTATAATTTCGCAGTTCCCTTTCTTGATTAACCTTTTCCAAAAGCGCGTCCCTCGATATTTCCCGGGCACTTGCTCCACGCAGTGACACCTGATCAAGACTCAAACTAAAAATTCAGCGAGCTTTCTCATCATTTTGCCCAATTCTTTGAACAAAGAATCAGATTAAAGCACTAAAACAAGTAAATCACCAAAAAATGTTGAAAAAAAATTAAAGATCGAGATTTGGAAACATAGAGAGCAACCTGGTGTTGCCGAGGTTTGTTCATTGTTGTTGATTATTATGTGACCAAGCTGATGTTCGATCAAAACAGTTTTCAGATTCCGGAACAACTTCAGATTATGATCATAATTTGGTGACGTAGCCTTGTTCGTACACCTATGTCTTTAATCTTTGCTGGATTTGGGAAAGGAAAACTTACACGTTTAGTCCTTGTTCTATTAGTACTATATCAAATTGATCATCAATTTATTATTATGGTAGCAAGTTGGACCTCAAACTAATAGTGTTATAGCAAGTTGGTCCTTTAACTATTTCTATTGGTAGCACGGTCTCAAAACGTCTACCTTATCAATTTTTAGTGCCCTTAGTTCCGGGAGAGTACATGGTTAAGGTTTGATTTATTATAATTAGTATTTTGAAGAGCAATTAAACCTTATTTGGGATATAAAACTATTTTGACATGTGAAATAAAACAGAGGAATTAAAATAATTATTATCTGAAAATTCACATAATACAAAAAGTATATTTAGTCTATTTCTCTAAGATTTAACCAAATGCAAGCATCTCATTTTCGTCACGTTGCACGTTTTTTGATCTTAGTACTTCTAAATATAGTTAGGACATGCTATTCTTTTAAATGATTTTCGTCAATCTAAGGTTAAACGTGTTATTCTTCTGGATGACGAAACGTATGTAGTTGCTCAAAACTATTTTCACATGAATGAAAAATCAAAGTTGTAAGTGAACGTATTGAAATTGAAAAAAAAAAAAAATTGAAAAAAAAAAATTACCAAAAGGTTTCAAATTTCCCATCCCACCCTGGAAGAAAAGAAGCTGATTGGGTCTGGATTTAAAGGGGCACTAAAATTTCTGGAATAGGTGGTGGACTTGTATCCTAATGGTTCAAACCAAAAACTAGACGTGAATTATTGGGAATGTTATTCATCATCATTTGTGTTAAACATCAATTTAAGTGACAATTACATGACATTAAATGATATATTCATTTAAATATAAAGTCACATGATTCATTTAATTTAGACTATAAAATATAAATATCACCCACTAGTGTTAGATAAAGTTTGAATCGTGGAATGTGGTCTAAGATTGTATTACCTTTTTTTGGTGAAATAAATATAAGTTTCTTGCATCTAAATTTCTAAAGACGTGTCACATGAAATAATAAGTTCGATAGTTAAATTTCACTTAATAAGTTCAGAAATTGTGAGAAACAAGAGATTTTAAACTTGTTCATCAATCTATCAAATAATGCTGGCGTTGCATTGTAAAAGAAATTGCTCAATGTCAGTGAGCAGCAAGGTGCCCAGGGATTAACTAATTTTCGGGTTTCAAGTTTAAAAATTGCAAAAATCAGGTATTTAACTAATTAATTAAAAATATTTATTATTTAAATACAATAAATTCACAATTATACAATCAATAGTCACATGTACATATTTATAAGTCATAATTTATTTATTGATCACATATTGACAAATTAATTGATCACTAATTATTTCGAGATCACAAATCAAAAATTTTATAGATCACAATTTATCTGTCGGTCACATTTTCAAATTTCGAGGTCACGAATTATTTTGAAATCATAAATCAAAAAATTTATAGGTCACAATTTATCTATCGGTCACACATTTTCGAATTTGTCAGTCACGGTTTATTTATCGAACACACATTTTCAAATTTGCGGGTCACAAATTATTTTTAGTCACAAATTATCGAATTTTAAAGTCACAGTTTAATAGGTAATCATGGTAAACCAAATAGTTGGTCACATACACCAAAACACCCCACCCCCATCTCGATCCACCACCGATACTTGATCACAAATTAACCAAATAATTGGTCACAAACACTATTCCACAACTACCGCACCATCGCCGTCACTACCACCACCACCGCTGCCACTGCCAATAAAAATCATCACAACCACCATTGTCATCGCAGCCACTAGACACCTTCGCCAACACTACCATCATTTTTGCAACACCACCATCACCACACCGCACTAGCTACACCCCGCACATACCACCACAAATAGATTACACCAACCCGTCACAAGACTCACCACTACCGCACGTATTCTACCTAGATCCATCGCACCACCATCACCATCTCGATCGCACCATCAACACCGCCACCGCCGCCGCCGCCGCCGCCACCGCTGCCAACACCACCACCAACAACAGAAACACACCACTGCGACCGTCAGAAACACACAATCACCACACAAACGAACCACCACCACCATTTTGTAACCCACCAACAACCTGCACTACTAAACAACCACTACCGCCCCACTCTCACATCGTCGCCATCTTCTGTGAGAAGGAAAAATTTGTGCGGCGGTACATAAACCCACCATCACCTTATCATCTAAAATTACATCTTTCTTACTACTTGTAATCTAGTCCCTAAATTTTACACTTGCATTTAAGGATCCCATCTTAAACCATAAAAATGTCATCCCTTAAATATTCCCAGGACTTCAAATTATGGTTCATATAATTTTCTCATGATCTTCACTTTAGTTCTTAAACTTTCTAGAATTCGCTAAATTACACCCTACCCGAGTTTTCTAAATTCATAATTCTTGAAAATTATTATTTGCACCAATAATATTTTCTCCATCAAGGGGATAATTTTTGCTAAATATTATGCTACAATGTCTACATTTAAAATATAATATTTTATTTTTCTACATTTGTAAAAATTATTTTTAAGGCCTCATAAAAATTTATTGTCTAGGACCTCAAAATTCTCATAGTCTGTCCTCAATAATGCACATATTGCAAGTATGCAATACATACAATCCATGACAACGTACAACTAATCTTATTCTTAAAAATTGAGATCCCAGCTCAGCATGAAGTCTACCTTTTAGGACAAGCAAATTTGCGTAAGATGCCGGTACAAATTCTTAGTTTTGTCGGCAAGAATGAATGAAATGCGGGTTAATGAACCATTGGCATTTACGAGGTTTCGTTTTCTGTGGAATTTAATAACTCGCATTAATCAAATCCCAGTACATTACCAATCACTTCCAAGTTTACAATAAGGATTGAATTTGATACTTTTTGGACAGTATATTATATACAGTATAATTTCTTTGATACTATTTTGATTGAGCACTCATGTTTCATTTATATCATGAACTTGAATATTTAGTCTTCTAAGCCAGATTGAATGAAGAATCATGTGGAAAACATCGTACCGTTTGGGAGGGAAATTAACCTCGAAATGTCTTCTTGCTTGAATCCCTATTCTCTGCATCTTTAGGTAGTGTCTTCGAGGTATAGACATCAAAATTGTTTTCAAGTTTGGGATATCTTTCACCGCAACATCGACTGAGAATGTACTCCAATTCAAAACATCGCCGAATGGTTTAGCATAATGGTCCTTGATGAGTACAGGAACACATCCCATATAGAGAGCCTCTACCATTCTCGGGCTGGCTACTTCCCACCCGCTAGGGCAAATGCAATACTTGCTTTTCTGAACCATGCCATAGTAGGACATGTTCTTTGGAAGGTACTCGTGTATCTGGACGTCTGAATCTTTATTCTTCCAATGCTCCATTAGCACTTGTCTAATGTAGCCATGAATACCTCCAGCATAGAAAACTAAAATAGAGCGCTTAGATGGAGAAGGTCCACCAATCAACCCGTCCATAGTACCTTGAGGGAGATATATTTCAGGCATAGACACATCTTTAATGGGGTTGAATTTTTCGGAGGTATTTGCATTACATAGTACTCTAATGGAGTTTTTGCGTAGATATCGAACAGCAGAAGAAATTTTCGGACCCTGTCAAAGACACATTTAAGTTAGAATACATATACTTTTTATTAGCAAACGGAAATAAGTATTATAATGAACGCCATCACGTAATTCACTTCTTCATACACCCCTTTGGTGCATCTCTGATCAGATAGGCTCAATTTCGTTTACGACTAAAGCAACACAAGAATGCCTCACCCAATCATGGCAAGCAAGCATGAAGTGATCATGTCCAAGGCTTCGATTCCAATAAGGATACTTTTGAGCAATGAGATTGACATAATCTCTGGCAGTATTTTGCATAGGACCCCATAAGTGGGAGTCAACTACATAAACATAGCTGACTATTGACAGTACACTGAATGGAAGGAAATAAACATGGGCTCTTTCAGGATCTTTGGTAAGGAATTTGCTGATTTCGATATGATGAATGAGAATACCCTCCATTCCTAGAATGCCCTGCATGGAACTGTAATGAAAAACGGGGGGTTCTCCTTCCTCGTAGTTATAGATCTTAAACCGTTTTCCCATTTCCATGTAGCTCCTGCAATCATAAATGGATGTTGCTTTATTTCAAGCATGGACCGGAATTTCCATCTAACCTAAATGCTTCTGCTATAATTAGGAATTCTTCTCATGTTCTTTTGCATTAAATGGAAGGCATCACCAATTCGTCATCTAATGGCGTCTTGCAATTTCTAAACGTGACTAAACTCGTTATATGCAAGAAAAACAGCAATTTATATGTAATGCTTTTAAACAGCGTAGATTAATCGAATCAATCATTAATTCTGCAACCAAACTCACAATAAAACAACACAATCTCAGAATTTTCATTGACGCAACTTCAGCTTAATTTCCCATCATTAATACTTTTGACTAAAGCTTTCAATGCCATAAACACAATTATATTTATCAACATTGAAGAACAGTTAGCAGATTTATAGTACCTGTGAAAGACATTGGCATTAAAATACAGTGGACCTCGAGGGACATAATCAGGGTCATCTAATGATTCATTTTTATTTCGAGCTGCTCTTATCATCGCTCGAGCTTGTGCAATACCAGCTTCAATTCTCTCTAAATTACTGTACTTTTTCCACAATCCAGTAGATGTCACGCTCTCTTCGTTCTCGATAACCTAGATGAATTCAAAACATAACATTGTCATCATAGAAGAACAAAACATGCATCTTTAAGGTAATGCTCGAGGCCCATGAAACTCCCCCTCCCTGTGGCATAACCGGGGTCTTCTTATTTTCAAGACATCTAGCTATTACCAATGCTAAACTAATCTGCAGTATTTATATACTAGTGCTGCTGGAGTCTGAACATATTGGGACGCCAATGCACATGAATGTTGGGTTTCGGAAAGAAACTGGAGAAGTTTAAAATTCGGAGACTGAATTCAGCTAATCAGTTTTCCAGCACATAGAGCCTCTTCTCATTCTTTATTTTTGTTACCCCCTAATCAAAAGCTGGACACCGAGGTGAAAAAGTTACGAATTCACAAATCCAAATTAAGAGGAACACAAACAAGCATACTTAGCATACTTAAACTGATCTTTTGGTGACTAACAGTTAGGGATTGACATTTTTTTCTCGAAACCAGTGGAATTGGACAGGAACCAAATAGAACCGGCCAGTTTGGCTCTGGTTCATCTATTAAATGTGTCAATTTTGGGACCATGCATCTCAGTACTGTCTTGAGAATCAATAGTAAATTCGGTTCTCCTGAATTTCTCTTTTTGTTCAGTGTGTTACACTGAAATGCAGACTCTAAAATTATCTCGTATCAAAATTCAATTTCTCCTTCGTTTTTTCTTCATTCCTTTGAAGCAAAACCTAATGAGTAATCAAAACCTAAATAATTTTGCAAATATTTTACAAATTCATAGCTTAATGCAACACCAATAGGAAAAATATATATTTTTAGTTCAATATTTCATAAAAACTCAATTTTCTCATTGTTTTCAAAGTGATTGGCCATCAAGAATCAAGATTCTCAAGGATTACTACATTTATTTCTTAACGTACATTGTTGTATAAATTTTCTTAAGAAATAATTTTCAATCCAGATTTTACCATTTATGTTATGTTTAGTAGCTTATCATTTTTTTCCGTATTTATGGGTTGATCTTGAGCTTTTGAGTGGATTTCGTTTGTGCCTGGTATAATTGATTTTTTATATTGTTAAATTATAAAAATGATAAGTGATTTCAAGTAATTTCATACATTATTTCTACGATTTTCAATACAAATAACCGTAGCAAACCATACAACAGTTAAAGCAAAAAGATTTGTCAAATCAACTCATAATAATTGAGTCGTTGATGAAGATTCTATATGTGCAATTGTGCATTATTAGACATGTAAATTTAAATAAATTAATAAATTTTTCTGAATAAAATTCGATGAGACGATTCACTGTGGTAGTATGATTAGCAAAAATTATAAGAAATTTGAATTGAATTCAGCATGAATGTCAAATGCAGATTTATACATCCCCTATTGACTGTTGAAATTTTTCAGGGCGTAGTTCAATAACCAAAAAGCGAGGTTGCGTGGGCAATTGTGCGAAGAGTTGATGAAGGCCTTACCGGTTGTTGAGCTTCTAAGGCATTACCTGCTGCCGGCAGCGAAAATTGTCGAGAAACAGAAACATTTCCAATTGAAATAGAAGCATCACTGGCGGCGGAAGGTGGCCAGGAACGACTTGTAGAAGAGGACCAGAAGCGGTTAGGGGGCATTTGGTTGAGTTTAACAACAAACCCAGAAGCCAAAATCAATGGAACTGCAACAAAGTATACAAGCTTTGAAGAAGACGACAATGAATTCCACCATGCCAACACCTTATTCCTATAATCCATTTTTCAAGTCTGTCTATCTGGTAAAAAACGTTGAGTCCCGTTTCAACTGGGGTTCGAGTCGGATCTACATGTAAGAATTGTGAAAATATGAGGAGAGGAAGGAAAAAATGGTGGGTTTTGAAAAATTTTCATGAATATAAAGGAAAATCTCAGCAGAATCTTGTCCCACGCAGTGACACAAGATGAAAATCTTCATAGAAATTGTATAATGATCCACGAGTCGAGCAGGCTCGGCTTGCCATTTTTTGATGAGGGATTCGTTCAAAATTTTTATTTTTTTTTAAAGTCTAGGTAGAGTTAAAAAAAAAAAAAAAAATTAGACGGACTCACGAGCTCGTGAGCCGAGCAAGCAACGAGCTGGGTCAGAGCTCGGCTCGTTAAAAACGAGTTTATATGGGCCGAGCCGACTCGACTCGATCCATTGATATCAATAGGTAAACCAATCTGTGAAGCTTGACTAAGCTTAAAAACTGTCCTTACTAATGGATAAGTTTCAACTAAAGGTTTTATTAAATGTATTGGCAACGTGATTTGTGAATAAAAAATTATATTTAATTCAATAACATCATAAAAATAAATAAATAAACAACAAATGAAGTTTAGAAATTAATCATTTGGGGAGTCACATAATGCATCGAAGATAACGTAGCAAATAATCAAAGTGGCTTAGTATCACTATATATTAAAAGAGGCAAAGTAGAGACATAACACGTGTCGCGATTTCTTATCGTCGTCAAAAATATTTTTTTTCTTCGTCTTTCCCTGACACACCACTCCATTTTTATTCTTTCTCAATTTTTCCACTCAAACAACCATATCCATTCCATTCGCCGATTGTAAGATTAATTCTCTCTCCTTCTTCTATCTGTTGAATTTTTTTATCTCTGCGTTATTTTTGCAGGGTTCGAAGTTTTGGGTCTAAAATTGAGATGACAATTTTTTACTATGATTCTGGCTATGGTGGATATGTTTGTTGTTTGTTTCATTGTTTCCATATCAATATCAATGCAATTAGTTAAAAAAAAAATTGGTAGCATTGTATGTATGTATTAAAATAAATAAATAAATCCTCCGTTCCGTCTGTACACGGAGTTTCTTTTCTTCTTCTTCAATAACAATGTTTGTTAAGGTAATCAATTTTTTTTTTTAAGTCATTTTTTTTTACATTGCTTTCAATAACAATATTTTTTTCACTCACATTCTAAAGTACATGGAAATCAATTTCCTTAAAATTGGTTACTAGCTATATCACATAATTCCTGCTAATTTGAATTTAAATCATATAGGAGTTCCTAGATGGTAATGAATTTGGAGGTATTGTTTTGAGATAGTTACATCATTTCGTAAAATTGNTCATTTTTTTTTACATTGCTTTCAATAACAATATTTTTTTCACTCACATTCTAAAGTACATGGAAATCAATTTCCTTAAAATTGGTTACTAGCTATATCACATAATTCCTGCTAATTTGAATTTTCAATTTTACAGGAGTTACGAGTTGGTAATGGTTTTGGGGGTACTGTTTTGAGGGAGTTACATCATTTCGTTAAATTGGCTAATAGGAATTGACTCATAATTTCCTTTGAGCTTCTATTTTACACTGATGTGCAAGACTTAGCTATCTAATTTTCGTCAATACCTACTGAAACTTTGCTTCTTTTGTCCTGTATAAATTTTTGCATTACTTTGACTATATATGCACCTTACTTGAGAGGTTTTATTGATTAATTGTTCTTATTTCTGTACTTGCTATTTTTCAAAATTGAGATTCGATGCTGTGGTAGTTTGGTTATGTTGTTGATGCACGATAGTTGAAACTAAGGGAAGAAATTTCGAGATGAATTTTCGAGTAATATGTTATGTTTTGGTGCAAAATTCTTTTAACTTTGTAAATTCATAGATGAGATGCTTCATCTACTGAAAGAACTTATATTCAAAATCAAAATCATTTGAGGATAACTTCTTTTACAATTCAGACTTTACTACTGGTTAGTTTTAAAGATTAAATCAGTTTAAGATATCAATGTAGAATAGTTATAGCAGATTATCTCTTGACTCTTACAAATGTCAAAAGATTTTGGAGTAAGTATTAACTTTTGTAATTTCCTTTGACATGAAAGCTTACGTAGAGCAAAAAACAAATCCAATCACAGCTGCTAGCAATTGATGTAAAAACAGGTTCCAGCAAGGTGGCTGCTACTGACCGCTAATAATGGAAGGTCAGTGATCTTGTGCTTGCAAATGTCAAAATATTTCCAGTGTAACTCGCTATCGTATTCCCTTCATTTTTATACCAACCTTTGTTTTTTTGTTTTTGTCTCTATTTTTACTGAATTAGAATTTAATGTATCATGCTAATTTTCTTAGAATTTCTTGAGCCGTGTTTTCTACTTGCATTTCTATTAGCTGAGATTATATAATTTTTGTTTAAAGGATGTTGGTATATGAGTATGTTGATGCATGCTACGCAATTCCCGTGCTTCAGCATATAATTGTCTACCTCGCACATTAAAAGATTCTTTTGATATATCATAAATTGCTCGACGGCACTTCTTTTCCAACTCACAGCTCTCAACATCATCATTCATAATATAAATAGCTAAATAGATAATTTGTATCTGGACATCGTCAACAAGAAACAAATATATTAATATACTGGAGACGCGTGATCATCATACAAACTCCTAAATACCACTTCACTATAAAGCTAGGTAAGTTTGAAAAGAAAGATAAGATTGATAGCATTTACAATTTGTAGAATCAAACTCTCTGAAAAAAAAAATCATGTCTATTTAACTTATGGTTATGGCGAAAGTCAGCATGAAAAATGCTATGAATCTTGTTTGTACATTAACCATCTCTTTTGAAGTGCGCGTACGAAAGAACACGGGGCAACTCCGTACGCGGAGACACACAGAGACACCTCCGTACGTTGCCTCTGTGCACGCACGAAGGTACACGGAGGCACCTCCATACACACATCGAGACACCTAGACACACACGGAGGTACACATAAGCTCCTATATTCAATATCTTAATTTCAATAATCTAAAGAATATCGCTAAGTTAAATAAATCAACATAAATT
>CAIGRB010088800.1:0-13802 GCA_903798255.1 Fraxinus quadrangulata | reverse complement strand
AAAAAAATGGGGGCCAAACATAGGCTAAGTATAAGGAAGCTATACTTCAACGAATATTTTCCTTGATTCTTAAAATTCAATAATATTCCATAGAGAGTGAAGAAAGAACAAGCCAAGCACGCAAGTTTAATGAATAATTATATGTTATGAATTAGAATTAAAGATAAGAAATAAGGTCTACTGGCCTGATTCACCAAGCACAACCATTGAAACTCAAGATACGGAACCTATACAGCAAAAATATTAATAATAGCAAGATCACAGCAACCTCACAATTTCTTATCAATCTTCGAATTTTCCTCTTCCATCTTTAAATTTCTGTACTTTTTGAGAAGAACTTGAAAGTGAAAAATGGGTAATGCTACAGATAAATTAATTCATATTGAGCATTTGTGATTTCAAGTATCAGAAAATTCAAAGGAAAAGCTAATATCGAAAGGCATATGAAAGTAATAGGATTACCTTCATGAAGAAGTTGTAAATGTCACAAATATATCACCTACTGTTATATAGAGGTGAAATAAGGTCCATGGTTAAATTTTATGGTCCTTGGGCACAAAACTTTACCATTTTGCAAACAAACATACAAGACAAAGTGTACAAAAATTTCAGAAAGACACATTTGATGCACTTAACTACCCATATGACCCAATCAGACACGCACATATGATGTTATTATAATCTATATGTTTATGCACATAATCACCTTATATGATCATAAATGTTATGTATCTTGATCTATTTATTTAATTTTTAAAAAATAAACATATTTGCGCCTTTTCACTCACTGTAAATCACCAAATTGGTTATATCGTCCTTCCAATTAGGCAAAACTGTCACTTTTAGGCCCCGTTTGGCCCCCATTAAAATTTTAATACATTTTTCTCTATCTTCTTTTCAATTGCACATTTCTCCAATATAATAATATTACATGTAAACCGAAAACTTTTCCTTCTTTCAACCACCCATTCTAAAAATTAAAAAAAAAACACTATTCCAAAAATTAAAATCTCAAAATAATGGGAGCCAAACGGGGGCTTCGTGTGCACCTAATGTCTCTTAGCATTTTTCAATTCAGCAAGACGAAAGGAAAAAAATATTGTTACCACTGAGAATTCACAATCAATATTAAAACTATGAGCAATTTCACACTAATTTCAGTATTTCACTTGAAATTATGACTACATTTACGGTTCTGGAAAACAATAATGAGACTTTAACTACAGTAGGATTAGCATCTTAAGATATGAAGTAAGATATACGCGACAATTCAGAGCTCAAAATTAAAACCAGTACAAGGAGTCAAGGAAAGAATGATTTCGTCGTAAATTGACATGAATTTGACATCACATGTAAAGATAGGACGATTACACGTACCTCATTTAGATCAGCTTCTTCAAACTCTTCAATTGCGGGCACAGGTATAGATTTCCCCCGTTTCATGCCTTTTTTCTTCTCCTTATCAGCTTTCTCTTCGAGTGGATATTTTACATTATCGTGCTCTAGCAAATGAAGAAGTTCCTTTCTTATCATTTCATCAGCGTGCTCAATCAATGTTGGGGGAACAAAGGAACTCTTGTCTTCATCAGCTCTCATCAAAGAATTTCTGATTAGGTCCACTGAAGCAGGTGGAGGTCTAGGGAGCTCCCTCTGCAGTACTTTTGATCTTTTTTTAAGTAGCGCTTGCTGCCGTGCTTCCTCCACAGCCTTCTCTCTAGCAATCCTATCAGACATATCGTCTTCAATCTGCTCTTCTGGTTCTTCATTGTCTTCAGGAACGGGTTGAATGACTATCTGGTACTCATTCTTGGGTTGTGGAAGATTTTTCAAACCAGAAAGCAGTTCTTTTCTTGAATCAGATGGTCTTAACTTGCCATTGTCATGCATATCCATGTCTTCATTAATATGGAGCTCATCCCTTATAGGAGTTCCTTTTGGTGTCATTCCAAAAAACCCGTCTCTAGAAGGTGTAATGTCAACCCTAGGGGTAATGCTCCCAGGAGTTGCCGAAGGAGTCAATAAAGGATTTGGTGTTGCAATATCCCTTTTCTTAGGAGTTACTCCGGAAAAGTCTGAAGGGTGCAACATAGGATTCTCTCCCCCAAGTAAAGGAGTCTGAGATTGAGTCAATCTCCGCTGATTTTCTGCTTCCATCAAAATAGCATCTTGCTTACCTACAGGAGTTCTCTGAGGCGTTCTTAATGGAGTCATCCCCTGCCGTGGTGTTTGGGCATAGCTTGCAAGAAGAGCATGTGTTGCTGCATTCCCTTCAGAGAGTTCTTCACTCCCCACGAGATCACTAGCAATGCCTATCTTCGCAATTGCCTCCAATTCATGATCTGGAATCTGTGGTGCAGGAAGATTAAGTTTAGACCTCTTCCTGACCGTTTCTGGATCATTAAGCTTGTTGGCTTGCAGTATCGCTGATGGAGCATCCTGCCTTTCTGCTATTTTATTTATTGCAGCATCCTGCTTTCTTAATCGTGCTTCCTTATCAACTCTTCTTTCACCTTCCAGTTCTTCAATAGTGGTTGGAAATTTAATCAGTTCAACCGGCTGATCTTCATCAGCAACATCATAAAAACCCGGGGGAGGCTTCTTTTCAAATGGGATTTCAGCATTATAGTCAATTCCCCTTCTCTTCCTCTTCCTGTGCCGATTGTCAATACCAGCAGCCTTTAGTTCTCTTCTTTTCTGTAATGAGGCTAGCCTCCTTGCCTCTTCAAGTTGCTTTTCCCTAGCTTTCCTTTTTGCCTTCTTGCCCCTGGTATTGGCTAACCGTGCCCGTGCTTCAGAAAGCATCTCTTTCTCATCTTCATCCATATCCACAGGGTCAGGACGAGCAGGTTTGGATTCTGGATTGGGATCTATCTCTCCAGGACGTAATTTACGCGGGTCATCGCCAGGTTCATAATTCTCATCCTTGGCACATGCTGCATCAAGGAGCTTCTCATACCGTTCAAGGCACTGAGATGGAGTACGGCCAACAATTGGGGCAATCGTTCTCCATTGTGTGGGCATGAGCTTGGCAAGATGCAGAAGTTTCTCATCTTCTTCCCTGGTCCACTCAGTCTGCACGGGATACAAAAATCACAAATCAGACAGGTATAAAAACAAAATAAAATCTAAACCGTTGAAAGGGAAAGTGAGGAAGCAAATCGTGGAAAGGGAAACTGATGAGAAGTTTCTCATCTTCTTCCCTGGTCCACTCAGTCTGTACGGGATACACAAATCACAAATCAGACAGGTATAAAAACAAAATAAAATATAAACCGTTGAAAGGGAAAGTGAGGAAGCAAATCATGGAAAGGGAAACTGATGAGAAGTTTCTCATCTTCTTCCCTGGTCCACTCAGTCTGCACGGGATATAAAAATCACAAATCAGACAGGTATAAAAACAAAATAAAATTAATTCCTTGAAGTCTAAATTGTGGAAAAGGAAAGTGAGGAAGCAACAAAATGTTAAAAATAACAGATAAAAATATTAATCCTCCTAACATTTTTGCTAATACAGAGATGTAAAAACTAAGATGCATCCAGCATCCCCTCTTGAATATATTACTGTCAAACATATAAAACAGAAATACTTCAGTTAATTGACTCATGGTAAGAGCTTGAAGCTCCTAGTAATTGATTCAGTTGATTAATGATTGTCATATTCCTATAACCACCAACAGATAAAGCAAATATAACCAGAACAAGAAATGAACTGCAGTTAATTGGTACTACTACAATTTATCTAAAAAATGCTTAACTTAGAAGAAATCAAGGACAACCCAACAATAGATTAAGATCAGAACAAAAGGTTGATATTAACCCAAAATGTTTAAAAAATACTCAAAAGTTCCGACAAACTAAATCAGGGAAGCAACAAATATATACAGAAAAATGAAGTCAATATTACAGATAATAGAATTCTTAAATCGAAAATCATCATCAGGTACATACCTTTTTGATGGAGGGGTCAAGCCACTCGTACCAACGGGCCTTGCATTGCTTAGCGGATTTACGAACAAGAAGAGATGAGATTCGAGCCCACTGGTTCTTCCCATACTTCATCACCGCCGCCTTCAGGATCTCGTCCTCCGTGTTCTTCCATACTCCACCTTTTATCATAATCCTCATTTTTGCTCCCTTTTGTTAGTCGATTCACACTCTCTTTACAAGAAAAATTCAAAACCAAGAAATTAATGAACAAAGCTGAAGCTGTACTGTTGAATTCTTTTCCCCACTCTTCATTCGTATGGACACGGACTAGGGTTTTGTAAAGTGTATAATAGATATTTGCACGCTGTTGCTAAACTATATCACACTTGATTCCTGGGTTCAAGACTTCTTATCACTCAGATCCTAAACTTTTATTTTTGGTGGAAGTTGGACCAGTTGGATTCGAAATTTTTCTTAGCATCCTGTTTGGTAGGAATAAAAAAATTTTAATTTAATTTTAAATTAAGTTAAAATCGATAATTAATTTTATTCACATTTTTCTTCATGAGACTCGAAAATTTTCAATCATACATTTTATCAATTTTTATTAAAATTTACTAAAAATCTGATTTTAATCTTCACCTCTAGGAGCTTAAATTCTCACACGGTCACTTATGGCAAGATTAATTTCATTCAACCCTTATATTTATTATTAACATACGTTTAAAAAGGGAAAAAAAATTGTCTTCAACCAAAAGTAATAAACCAATATTGTCGAAGTATTTTAAACACAACCAAATTGTTGTACGTAAAAATTATTTATATCATATCCTCCTAAAAAGAAAACTTACATAGTAGCCAAATCCTAAAATCCGCATGAATTGCTACATTATGAATTCTTTACTTTTATATAAACCATTAGAGCTTCGTGTTACTTTAAATTCACATCAATAGTACACCATCTGATAAGGAATAATATTATTTATCACGAATTTAGATGATGATACTAAGTAACTTGCTCTCTTACTCGCCATAAACTCATGAGATAAAGAGCATAATTCGTACGGTATGCAACTAAATTTGGAGGAAATTTATGCTCTTGTTTGAGCCTCATTTTTTAGAAATTCATTTTTATTTTTCCATAAAATAATTTTACAAGTATATTTAATTTTTTTAATACTTTTTAATAACACATTTTTAAAAATCACTATTACAAAATGTGTTATTTGAAAAAGTGGGACTCAATCAAACCTTAAGTGAACTGTGGATTAATCCAAGACAGAATAACAAAACATGCATAATAGAGAACCGGGGAAACAAAAGTCATCTTTCTAGGAAGAAGACATTTTGCTGCATAGAGGAAATGCCACCAGCATTATGGCAAATCAAGTATTTGGAAGTGGACAAAAGAAAGGAGTGCAAACATGTTTGGTAAGTGTTATAATTTGTTTATAATCAGTTATATAACTTTTTATTAACATATTTCATGAAATGTACTGTACAGGTACTATCAATTTATTTATAATTTAAATCGTTTATAAGAACTCCAAAACATGCAAAAAACAAATTGAAAGAACACAAAAAGGCATAATCGACCAAAATAATTTGCTTAAGATTGAAACCTACAAAGAATTGAACCAAGTTTGCAGTAGGAATGGGTATCGTGTGACTCTCATTACTAGTTTTTCAAGAATGCCATAACTCGATCGTTAAGTTCTGGTTAGGATTCGATTTTACAATGACATTTAATCCACATTAAACTTAATAATAGTGTCATTCTACTTAGAAAAATAATCTAAAATAAACATAAACATTGC
Organism: Fraxinus quadrangulata; assembly: GCA_903798255.1. Lineage (NCBI taxonomy): Eukaryota > Viridiplantae > Streptophyta > Magnoliopsida > Lamiales > Oleaceae > Fraxinus > Fraxinus quadrangulata. The sequence continues at coordinate 8,058 of CAIGRB010088800.1, read as the reverse complement.
AATAAATGAATACGATGCCCTGAAAATCTGGTTAGCAAACTGATTATAAAACTTAATTGTTGGTTGGTTTTGGGTGACTTTTTTTTTTTTTTTTTTTAAAAAAATAAATGAAAGATTATTAAAGTTCATTCCAATTTCAGTCTATAGGTCTGGTTCTAAAGATCGAGAACTAGCCCAGAACCGGTAGGTCCGATTCGATCAATTCGAAACGATTAAAATGTCTACACATAGTTTGCTAAATCTACACGAATCGTTCTTCATGAATGTCTAAATGTAAATTTTTTCTTTCTTGGGCTTATCGACATATGCATCCATCCCCAAATAACTGGGGGCAAAGTAACCAAAAGGGAGGCCTCCATGGATAAGCATCCCCATTTTCAGTCTACAGGTCTTGGGCTAAAAATCGTAGTGGACATTTGTTGTACAAATAGTCCAACTGAGATATCTCATAGATTTCTATTTTCATTTTTGCCCCATGAATTAAATATAATGCAAAAACTGTAATAGTAGCAAAGTACATAAATATGAATTTTCTCTCCCCTCTTCATACCATACCTTTCTTGAAGTTTAGTAAAAAAACTCGAAAAAGAGTGACCGTTGATAATTAAATGATACGGATATTTTTGTAAGTCCCTTTCCTAATGTAGGGAGAAATGGTATGGAGCACTTTAATCCATAAAAAAGTAAATTGAGTTTAATCTGACTATGCTTAGTGGGATAGAAGCAACACGTTTGGCACATTTGTCGCATCACATGAAGGCCAAACGCAACTCACAGACCTCGTAAAGGCATCGCAAAGGAAATAAATCTCATATGAGAACATTCTGCTTGAACAATGGACGCATCGGCACATGTTCGTAAAGTTGCACGTCCGGATTAGTACTATTTTGGAGAGACAAATACTTCCAATATTGAAACTACTGGAATGAGAATGAAAACTTAAGGGCCTGTTTGATTGGCCATTATTTTCATGGAAAATGAAAAATAAATTCCAACTTTTATTTTTGTCTTGTTTGATACACTTTATTTTCCAAGGAAAAAAATTTCCATATTTGGCTTACATGCTCACCAATTCCTTGATTTTGTGGAAAATCAATTCCCACCATTTCCAGTTTTTTTTTTAAAGTAATTAAAATTTTTTTTAGATACAATGGTAAAAAAAAATTATCACTTTTATTGACAATTTTCATATAAAATAAAGTCAAATAAATGGTGGAAAATTATACCAATCAAATACAATTAATTATAATTCCCAATAAAATAATTTTTAAACAATTCAATTCCCTAAAATTTATTTTCTTTCGATCAATTTTTCATATTTACAATTAAACATGTAAGGAAAATACCTTCTGAAGTCACCTATATAGGGGTTGATCTTGGGGCGTAGCCAATGAGCTTTGGACACATTGAATTCCTAGATGTTAGATTTAGGGTTGACAGGAGTTAGTACTTTAACGTGAGGATCTCTGGACATTTGTAGTGTCCTCAAGCATCGGATCTAGGGTGAACATATCACATTAGAGAAGCACTAAGATCTACGGGCACTTGTAACATGCATGAACTACAGGATGTAAAAGGGCGTGCGGATAAAGTAGACATTTTTTAATTTTAGGGAATTGTTTGAATCCAACTAAAAGTAACGGGACTACTCGAAGATCAATGACCTCTGATTAGGGATGAACAATTGACCAAACTTATGACGGTCGAGCAGGGGTGGGCACGGATCGGGTTTAGGTCCTACCCGACCATTGAACTAATGATTCGGTTTGAATAAAAACTCAACTTGGAAACAAAAATAAAAAAGGTTCAAAACTAACCCAAATCCAAATCAAGGTATTTTTTCTAAGCCGACTATTAAAATCGAGGTTTTCTAATGTTGCCTACTTTCTTTGTAAAACCAGAAGGTATTTGCAGATTTCCTAAGCTTTGTGACTTCTTGATCTTTGTACATCGTTTAGACACGTGTGGCTTAATTATTGATGAGCCCATAGTAAATCTCAATTATGGAGCTAGTTCCATAACATGTCCTTCTCCTATTGAGTTGGTTGTTACTATCGCAAAATTCCCTAAATCTTCTTTTCAACACACACTTATAACTGTTTTCGTCACGTGACACCTTTCATGTTACTGCACAATTAACAAGATGTTTGTATGCTTCCCTTTGAGTAGACACCTGTTCACCTTTATTAGTAGCTCAACCATCTTAAATGTATTGGTTCGATTATGAAAATTTTGATCTCAAAGAATTTTTTTTTTTTTTGTGATAATGAAGATGTCCCTTCTTATGTTCTTTATGGAACCATTCTATGCGTGAATCCATGCGGTGTAAATACACAGTAACACCTCCTTAGTCCCACCACAAAGGAGCAAATACAACGTATATGTTCATAGGTACGTGCAGCTATTATTCTTATATTATAAAGTTGTCGTTTTGGATATAGAAAACATGAAAACCTGCCAAACAGTTTAGATAAGAACCATAACACATATATTAGCAAGAACAACTGTGCTACATGTACATTACGAGTTACATAAAGTTTGACATTCTTCTATGTAACAGCAAACTACATTATTGATTTTAAACACGTCCATTTCACTACTTGCCAGATTTCTTCCACATAGGGGAAGGGTCAAACTTCTTGTCATGGAGAAATGTACATCTAGCTTTATTCTGGTAAGAATAGTTTGGTGATCATTTTTGGATGAAGCCTGGATGGCCGGAAGCTTTCAATATACATAAACTAAGGATTTGTTTGGGAAAGATTATTTAAAATTATTTTCAACTACACATTCTATGAAATCCATAACTTTTTCCTATTTCTTAACAATTTTTCCAAAAAAACATTCTCACTTAAATAATCTCTGCTGAACAAATGCAAAAGATCTTAAAATGAATTTAACAAGCAAAAATTAATCGGGCACCAAATGTTACTGATTTTCATCGCAGTTTGAAATTCTTGTTTTTTGAAAACTGCTACTGAGAATTTGTATCGTCCTTACTATTACAAAATTTACTGGCTACAAATGAACAAATTCCTCGTAAACTCTGCACCTCCCTTGAATAAAGGTCGATGTTCTTCATCTGTAGTATGACGCTAGAACATAAAGAAAGAGTGCCGTGGATGCAGTTACAAGCAATTCCTGCAAAAGAGATTGACCAGTCATATCCATCAATCCAGATCAACCTCAAGGTAGAAACACCAGTGTGTCAATTTGAATGAAATATGGCATATTAAGCTCTTCGTCCATAACAATCCTAAGAACACATGATTGGTGCATCGTTCTTATAATATTAGATTAGATTAGACTGCAACATAAATATTTATCAGAAACAGAAAATCACTTATTGAATTGGTGGGTCAAAGGAATTTCATTGAACATTCTAATTTGCATATTGGAACATAAATTCTAAAGATTTATTTGTTACACTAATACTAAATTGGATAGAACTAATTATAAAATTCAGTCTGTAAGTACAGATTTGATTAACACCACCACCGCGAAAGACTTCCTAGTTATCAAGTGTTAACAGTTCGGAAATTCAGGGAATCGGATGATTTTTATCATATAAGAGCAAATTGTATATATCAAAATGTAAAGTTCGTCTCTTTTATGGCAGTGGAAAATAGTTATTACCTGGTTGTTGTACAGGAAGATGGGTACATAACCAACAGAAAATTCAATGACATTTAAGAGGCCAGTGTATCCCTGCAATTAAACAATAAAAGAAGTTGTAATTGAACTCAACACAACCAGTTATGATGCAAATAACTGAAACTAAAATTTGAAATTGCAAACATTCAGTATCTGAAAGGGAGAACAAGTAAGCCATCTAGCTTGGGTGCATCCACTCTCTACTTCAAGGTCACCAAAATAGTATACTGTACATTGCGCTGTTGAGGATCTGCTAATTTCTTCATATGTTTAAACATACAAGATATTTCCAGCCTTACGTAAAGTTGCCAGAGTACGATTAACCTTATTATGAACTTCGTACCATAACCAAGAATGGGTTTCGTAAATTGGATTGGATTGGACTGGATAAGAATTAATTTAGTCCAGTCCAGGATTTGGTATAAATTGTAATTAACTGATCATGGAAAGAGCAACAAATGAAATTAAGTTGCTACATTAGAAGACAGTGGACCGTGGTATCCTAAAGATAAAATACAAAATCACAACCATACGTGGACTTAACTAGCGTCAATCCCCCTTATTCAAAAATTAGTTTAGCATGCTTTATTAAAAATTAAATAAATTCGGGGTGTTATTACTATTCTAATTTGGACAAACGAATAAAATTGGATCACGTACCAAAGATGCGAAAGCTATACAACCGAAAACCAGTGCCAGAGATCGAAGTAACCTTTTTCCCATTCGCAACATTCTCCCTTCATCCTCACCATCTTCCTGCAGCAAAGATCAACATATAAGTTCAATATATAACAATCTTAATAATGACTAGATCCTTGCAAAAACAAATAACTACTTTGAACAAAAACATCAATAAAGATCGAAAAGCATTATTAATTCCATTTCACGACTTACTGAAACAGTAGATGATGCAGATGGTTCGAATGCCTTTAACTTCTCAAATATCCGATATACAAACACAAAGGCCAAGAACTGTAAAGGTTTATATTCAGCTGAACGCTTGATAAAAATCCAAGCTGTCTGTAGACAGAGAAGAAATAATATATTAACCCATATTGTTTGAATGAAAATCAACAACATTAATTAGCATTCATCAAGAATCTGACTCATTATCCCTTTCTACATAATTCATACACTGATTGGTTACATGGTACAAAGCTTAATGCCTTACAATCTTAATGAACATAATTATCTTCTTCAAGAACAAAAAATATAATTATTTTATGAAATCAGATTCTGGTTCATATAAAAGTCATTGTTGAGGGTCAATATTCAACTAGTGTGGCAACCTATCAAGTTATACATGTACTGAGCTCACGACTCTTGTACACACATAAATAACCTTAGGCTATTATTGAAATGCCACATAAATATTGTATCTTGAATCAGGTTTACAAATTCTCATTTATTTTTAATTCAGCCAACAGAACCTAAGAGGGAAAATTAAAATTTGTAGTCTAAGACTGGAAGAATTAAAATATAATTGGTTACACACACACCACACATAAATGAATGTGCTAAGTACGGAAAAGAAAGCCGTTTAAGAATGCTAGAAGCTAGAGTTCAAGATCCTGATAAGTGCTATGTAAAAATTGATTCAGTGCCCTGCCACCTTGTATGCTATCCAGTAAAAGTTTTCTACTTACAAATACAGCCGATATTGCCATGTTGATTCTTATATCTTTGACATCTGACTTGGTGAACCTGAGGGCATCACAATTTCCAGTTAAGTAACATAAATCACCAAAGGACCCACAATAAGGCATTGAAAAGTAATTTCAAGGTTCCTAGACAATAAAGATTTGAAGGAAAAGAAGCAGAAATTAAAAAATGTGAATGCAAAATTGAAACATTAACTTCACTTCAACTGTGTAGACAAATCAACAAAAATATAAATTAATCCTATGAGTTCTCAGGAGTGCCCAATTGAGCAGTTGTAAGCATACGTATGTCTGATGCACAAAACAGAGAAGAAAGACAAATTATAAGCTTGCAATAACAGTGTACATTCATGCAATGGATGGGCTACATGAGGAATTGTCACATCAATATATCACTACTATAACTAATAACGAGATCTGAATGCTTGAATACTGTCCTTGATATGAAGTTATACTTTATATAGAAGCTTGCAGACAGCATGGTAAAGAATATAGAAATATCAAATGCAAATGATCCAGCAAAACCATTAATTTTTAAACTATTCATTGGAATGAACTGATTAAAAACTTATACCTTGGGCCCCACGGTACAATTGGCTGCTTATCAGCATACTTTATATCCTTAGAAACCTGAACTTCATTTAAGAAAACACATAGGGAAATAATCAAGTCTCAGATTTAGACAAATGAAATTTTAGGTCACTGATTCCAAGGGCAAATAATGAACTGGAATGAACGTCAGAATTTGCTTACTAATAGCACCATGATACTTGAATCATAGTAGCTCTAATCTCCTTCATAGCAAGTTAAAAATTTGCACTTGCACAGTCAAAAAGCACGACAGGTGAACTTCTTTGAAAAGACCAAAAAGAGACACCACAAGTTACTTCCATGGTAAAATTATTTCTGTCTATTAGTTAATAATCATAATTTTCATGCGTTGTTTATGTTCTCCAAGGGTTTTTGACAGTTTCTAGAAAGTGGAGTTTTATCAAAAAAATAAAAATATTCTTGTAGCTAACTTATGCACGGTAAGTAGCATTTTATCTTAGGGAATTCACAACTGGAGAACCGAATTAAATAGAAATACTTTGATCATGAGGTCGAGGTCTCAGGAAAACTAGTTTCTTTTTCTTTAATCTCACAGCTCATCTCCCCTTTCCATATTTTTTTTATGAAATGTTGGATTTTATTATTGATGACAAAGTTTCAAGCAAAAGGAACCATTTCTTCAAGAAAATCTTTGACCAAGCAAAAACTTCATTGACATTCTTCTACCCAGCTAAAAGAAGGTGTTTACACCTATAAATTACGTGGCATACACATGACGGACAGGGTCCCATATGTGTCAATGTGGCGTCAACTATTCAATTGATTGGGCCTATTTAATTAAATAACTTTGTATTGGGCTTTGAACTTGGCCCATTAGCCCCACTTGGCCATCCATTTCTTTGTATATATGTGAATTCATTTCACGTAAAGCATGTTCTCTAACCTTAGTCAAATCCCCTCTACCGTCTCTTGCACTCATTTTTCTTTCGTCCGGCCGTTGACTTGATCATCGGAGTACAAACGATCACCGACCCTTTTCTCGACAGACCGCCTTTGCCTTCAAAAGGTATGTTCAGTGTGCAGGTGATGCTCGCGTGGAGGGAATGTGGTCGGGATTTTGTTGATGCGCTTTTTAAGTCAACAGATTGACGTCATCTATAGAAAACGCACGTTTAACATGTTTCACCACTTCCAAAAGGCCATCAAAAAATGGATTTTCCGAGTAGTTTTCTTCCACCAAAAAATAGAAGAAATCAGAAGAAATCAGACACAAAAATGAAAGAGATGGAGGTACTCGAAAAGAAAAGGAGAACTCAACAACAATAAGGGTGACTAGAGGTGCAAAGCATTACACAAGAAGCAAGCTTCTATTAAATGAAACATAAACACCCAGTAAGAAATGAAAATCAAGGGAAGCAAAATCCTAAATTAAAAGCCTATTGCTAAGAATAAGAGGAATGGGCTGGAATCTTCATTTTTCAGAAGTAGCATAGAAGGCGGTCCAGACTACTAATTTCAACACCCAAACAACATTGTCATATTCTCCAACCATGACAACAGTGGAAGAAGTGGAGGTATGGAAACGGTTTTCTAGGAAATAAAAAACTTGCTGCAATTCACCCACTGATTACCATCTGGCTAATGCTTGATGAAATGCTCCAACAAGATATTTTCTCATTCTACTATTTTACAGGTTGATTGATCGCACATGGTAGCATGTTGTACCATCGATATACCGCGATCTCACACAAAAGCCTCCATCAGTGATCAGATAACTCCATCGATATACCGAGATCCACTAACGATTTTCTGGTGCCATCTTTTTCAACTGTTGCAATATCTTTTCTCTCCTGATGTTCCGTTTGAAATTAGGCTGTGAGCTTTGAGCTCAAATCAGATTTTATATATTCTATCTACAAGCTTCTTGGTGGACTATTATTATTATTATTTGGTTGGGCTGCCCCAATAAATTCACACTTCTAAATAAATTATCCATGGCTTGATTAACTACCACTTTGACAATTGATTAGACTGGCCGTTCCTGTTTTCTCTACCATTAATTCTCATCATCCATATCAAAGCAAAGTTTTTGCAAAGATATGTTGAACTTGCTCATGATATGCAAAACAATAATATTCAAAGCACTCACCATGTATTTGGCAAAAGCCTAGCTCGAAATACTCTTATTCAG
>CAIGRB010088787.1:0-13084 GCA_903798255.1 Fraxinus quadrangulata | reverse complement strand
AATAATTATAAATCTATTAAAATCTATTAATTCTAAAATATAAAAGAGAAATATAGATGGAAGGAACAATTTTTGTAAAGTGAAAAGAAGGCAAAATGAGGTTATTGAACATTTTTATATTTGGTGTAAATGAATAATTTTACACGAAATTTGGTATCCATTACACTTTTGTACTGTATTTGACACTTTATTGTACAAGATTTTGTACTAAATTTTAGGACTGAACAACGAAATCGTCAAATCGCATAATCGAATTAAAACCATTGGTTTAGGTCCACATGAATCCTTCGGCGATTTGATGTTGAACCGCACCAAAATCACTTCAAAGTGGTTTGGCTTAAATTTCAATCTTTACAAATCATTTCAAATCATTTATATAAAAATATAAAAATAATTAATTTAAATTTTATACAATCCAATTAAAATTAAACACATCACAGTTAAAAAGATACATTTATATTAAATTTAATCCAATTAAATCTAATATCTAAATAGACAATTTCCATCACAATTAACTAATTAAGTTTTACCCAATTACCCATCAGTCATCTAAACTATGAATGCAAAACCAAGAAATTGGGTGAACTGTTGAACAATTGTTGTTGAATTATATTTATCGATCGTCAATTACAATTGAATAGACAATTAAATTTAGAATTTAATTTAAATTCACACATTTCTTTTCTTTTTACTAGTAATCTTTTTGAATTTCGGCTAAATTTTCATGTCAGATTATCCAATTTTTATATTTTTTGATAATTGTTTGCTATATTTTATTGGTAGTTGTGTTACTTTATTCTAATTTAGGTCGGGCTCCCCTAAATTTTTAGTGGACGACATTTTTTTTATTTATTTACATCTCAATTTCCTAGTCAAATAACACAATTAATTATTCACATTTAACTTTGTTTCTACATTATACTGTTAATTGTTAGATTATTTATTGGATTACTTAAATTATCATTTTGAAGTTTTGATCAATAAACCTTTCCACGTGTTACTTTGGTGAAAATTCAATACAAATAAATATAAGATTATCCCCCAAATTATTAAAGATTTGTTAACTATTCAATTATTCACAATTTTTTTTTATGAGTCTGCATTCCCTATTTATGATAGAATTCTTGATTCATTTAACAGTTCATTGAGTGCAAATATGGTTAAGGTGGTGATTTGCCCTAAAAATTGGTTGTATAGTAACAAGAAATTTATAGTAATTCGTCAATTTTTGGATGATGTAGAAGTATTGAATGATTCACAAAAAAATATAGAAGGTATTATTGTATTTGATCTTTTTATTCATTTTCTTTTATTAGTTATTTTATTTTATGAAGGGAACGAATTATATGTTACAATTGCGGATGTTGCGCCAATTAGTATCGACTAAGATTAAAAAGGAACATTCCCTTGAGAGAGAAGGGATTTCGATATGTTTCTATCATGTTATTGCATTATAGTGATTAGAATTATAGAATTTTGGTTTGTAATATTTTTAATGATACTATTTATGTTTTAATGAGAAAATTTGGACGAATATTTATAATTTGATTTATTCAATATATATTATTTTTTCTTTGTTAAACTTTGGTTTTAAATCGAACCAAACCCCAAAAAAAAATGGTTTGTGTTAGATTTGTTTAGAAATTGAAGTGATTTGGTTTGGTTTAGAACCACTTTAAGTGATTTGATTTGAAAATTTGCCACAAATTGTCAAACCGAACATGTTCACCCTTACCAAATTTGACCCCCCATTGGAGATGCCCTAAACCCTATAAAGATGCTAAAGGAGAATATTTATTTGCTAGCTTCTTCGATTTACATGAACAAAGCTATATGACCTTTGATTTTTCGTTTCTAATTCAATTGAACACCACCACCTCCGCCCTTTTTAAAATAATTTTAGTGATATACACGGAGTCCTTTCAATCATTCTATTCGATTCATTATTGTATCTACTCAAAGATACACCATTAAACTGGATTTTTCCCAACCAATATACACAATAGTTACTTTCACTCTACATCCTTGATGTTTTCTATTGATAGTGTCAAGAAGGTCTCTTTAAATTATACATGTTGGTGTCCAATTGCAAGGGCCACTTCCAATCCACCCTAAAGTGGTTAAAGAAGCTTAATCGTGAAGTCTTCAATTGATATGTGAGGCCGGACCATTAGGCACAATCAAATAGAATAGCCAAAGGCTACCGTTATCTGAAAACATCATCATGAGTAAATTAAAGGAATGTTCCTCAATGACAACAACTCCCATGGCACCAATCAAAGACATGAGGTGTCACCTATGACGTCAGCACCATCATGTCTACAAATCAGGAGAAATAATGATTGCCTAGACTACATGTAATGATGACATATGCCACATGCTACGGCCCAAGTGTCATGATAATCTAATATGACTGAATTCCTCAATCAATTAAATCTCCTCAAATAGGGCATTGGCACGTGAATCAAGGTCAGACAATGTAGCTTGAAAAGACAGAGGGTGACACGTTCCTACTAAAAGGCCTATACAAAGGGGCAAATTAAGGTCATCACTGAAAGTCCGAGTTAAGCATTTTCTCTTAACATGCTATCAAATGCTACCCAATAGAAATTACTCTTTTCTCTAATATATTCCATCGATTAAATATTGTTCTTATGTATAGTTTTTCTTAAATTGACCTATAATTGGCAAGTTGATGTTAGTCATCAACAATAACTATTCGCACGCCTCAATACCTATGTCATTCTTTTGTTGATGAAATAACCCCACAAAAATAAAAGATTTTTCTCGGATCATATATATAGATTTATAAATGAGTCGAACCTAGCCAAGCATGATGAAATTTTGCAGTAAGCTAGAAATAGAGGTAACTTATTCAATCTTAAGAAACATAAAGTGTATATGAATTGAGAAATTAAACTTGTACAGTTTTCTGCCTAAAAATAACCAATAGGGCGACAAATGATTAAAAAAAAAAGAAGGTACTGAATATAGAAAATCAAACTATTGTGATGATAATTTCAAATAACCAGAAAAATATTACCAAATAAAAAAAAAAATCCAATAGAAATTTTTTTCTCTACTTTTACCACTAACATGTGAAGAAGAATGAAAATCATCAAGCCAAAGTGGCAGACATGTGGAACGAATCTTCCAATTAACTATATTGGATTTTTTTTTCCCCCTAAAAAGTGGTCGTCTTTGTGATATATTTTTGTACTTTAAAAAAATTATTTGGTAAGGAAGATAATTAAGAGGAAATAATGCGTGTTAGGTGCCTGGTATTTAGGTCACATTAATCTTCTTTATTCACATGGAGGGGAACTTTTATATTTTGCTATTACGTCCTTTGAAATATTAGCATTTATAATTTTTCCCAATATTTTACGAAGTCGAGGTGAAGCAAGTGAAAGATTTGCATGTGATATTTATGGTTTTGAATCTAGCTTGTCAATTTTTTACCATGATTATTACCAATACTCGAGTTCTCGTACTGGTTATGAAATTGTTTTTATGTATCATAATAAAATAGATGATAGTTTCATGTTATAAAGTTTCTTATATATACGAGTATTCAAAGAGAAGTTTTGGAAAAAAAAACACAAATAAGTAAGACACATCTAGCAGAACTTTTGAAAAGTCAAAAACTATCTTTGAATACATCTATATAATTTTTTGAAAGCGTTTCGTTTGTCAGAAGAGCTTTTAAATGAAAATAATAACTAGTAATTTCTTCAAAAAACTATTTTTACAAGAAATAAATTCAAAAGTGGAAGTCATGTCAAACAAAGGGTAAGAATTCTAAACCCCGATAGTCCCATATATAACCATCATTAGCTATGAGCATAATTTTTACGACATTCAATGACTGACAACTACATGATTGGCTAAAAATTTCTATTACATGCACTTTTAAGTAGAATTCACCCCCAAGAACTGGCTCAAATTAATCCAATGTACTTGTATACTTATAAATAAGATCTTCGTCAAGTGATACAAAATTCAAAAGTACGTAATTGCTAAAATTCACCACCTTCAAAAATCGGCGTTCACGGCTTCCCGTGACTTTATAGATCAGTCTAGTCCTCTTCAAGTAGTTGTCTTCCACTATTACAAGTATTTTGGTAAAATTCACTTTTAAAATCGACTCGTCAAAAGCTCGTCTAAAGCAGATCGGATGGATACAGAGGAGGGGCATAGATTTCCATTATTATAATCCATGGGTCTACTACTAGTTATGAATATGGAGAGTTTATGATTGATGAAAAACAGAATGAATGCACATAGAGAGGGATCTGAATTCAAAATAGTGAGACACGACATTTCAGTAGGTTTCATACTTTCATGTGCACCAACATCGGTAGATAAAATATGCACCCTTGTGGGGTCATTAAATCCAATCTTTTTCTGCTTTTAAGACATTGGTTGAATTTGTATTAATTACACTGAATTGAATGGCATTTTGACTAGCAGTTTTTGTGAGCTGGTCCATCAATGATCGTATCGTAAGCAAGTTTACAATCAAATTGTACTAACCTCTACTCTACAGATTGTCCCTCAATCGGTCAATACAACGATTTCAAAACAAATAGACATAGGCTCGACAGACCTAAACCAAGGCAGGACATGTCGAACAACTTCAATATCGTGACCCGTTTCAGTCTATTTTTGGCACCCCAACATTACTAGATAAACATGTATCTACAACCCTCTTGAGTGCGTTAGTTAGTATGATGATAGTCATGTTGTTACAAGTTTAGTTTAGGGGCCAAGTTTTCATCATTTTAATGACTACAACGGCCATAATCTTGTTTCCCTTCAATATTATTTTACTTGTGAGAAAAATTACATGGGAAGAAAAGAATATTATCCACTTTATATGTACACGTTTGTGAGTAAAAATTTAATGATACTACAATTGGTGAACCACGTTGAACAAGAAACCATTTTTTTTTTCATGTACTAAGTAAAGAATGGTTTTGATTATGGAGTTCACCACTTCACTAACACTATGATCTAGGTATCTTGCTTGCTTAGTAATTGTGTTATGATGAACGTATAAAATTTAGCCCCTGTTTCACATCCTTTTTAAAGAGTTTTTGGAATTTTGAATAGTGATTTTTTGAAAAATGTGTGGTTTGAAAGTAGAAAAAATTTTAGATTTACGGGCAAAATATTTTATTGTGTGAATATGTGATTGAAAATAAGTATGAGAAAAAAAATGTCGAACAAGGGCTTAATAGACAACATGAAATTGAATCACATAATCACTAATTATAAGTGATTTTATAAGAACCCCCCTCAACAAGAAAAATTGCGAATTGGTCCTAATTTTAGTCCATTTATGTGAATAACAAAAATTTAGAATTCGTTAAAATAACATCAAAATTAGAACTCATTAAAATAACTTCATAACTAGTCAGCTCAAGTTCAAAAGTTTGTTCACATCCAACACCAATAAGTTCACCTTCAAAATTATGTTTATTTATTTATTTAATTTTTTTGGTTACCAATTTGACCTTTTTTTTTATACTATGCCTCTGTTTGGTTTAGCTAAAATCGAATTTTTAGTATTTTTTTAATAAAAATTGATGGAAAATATGGTTGAAAGTTAATAAATACTGTAAATCCCTTGAAATGTGTTGTTGAAAATGAGTTTGAGAAAAAATGAATTCAAGAAAAGGGGGACCAAATATATCTTTTTCGTGTAAATGTTGTGACCTAATTTTTAAAACTTGGATTATAATTCATTTGGTCTAGATATTATCTCGACAAATCTAGCTTCAACTTTGGAAATCTTGATTTGGTTGCATGTTATCACAAAACTTGTTTATCACAAAAGTTAAAACATGTTCTTAATCATAATTATATCACGTCTTATTGTAATTGAATTAGTGGAAACCACAACTAGTGAGTGCTTTACATCAATCAAAGGGAACAACGCACATGGGATGAACTCTAAAATTGGGGCCCAAATTAAAAGATATATTTAATAAATTTCAATAAAGTGAATAAAAATTCAGGGATAAAGCTATCTGTAGGGATAAACTGTACAGATAGTGTTACAGATGCACATGCTACTTGTATAGTTTAGCACGGTCCAAAATCCAATTAGCATAACCTATATGAAATGCATTGCAAATTTGGAATGTGGGGGGTTTCCACACAGCGTGAATTCAATTGCAAAGACGATGATGATGGTAGATTTTGTACATGATCAATGTGAACCCAAAAAATGGGTTAGTTGGAATAAGCTTCGTTGAATGGGAACTTGGCCTATCCTTTTTTACAATATCTATTTTTTAGTGTCACATCAATCCGACAGAATTTTTGGTAGGCGAGAAATTTTGAACCATAGTCTATTTAGGTTAGGTAGTAAAAAATTTGTAGCAATCCACGTTAAAATTGGAGGTGCTCTAAGCATCATCATTATTTGATGAATAAGTTCATAGTATATCTCACTATTATATGATTCACCTATTTGTCATATCATCATTACTTAATATATAAGTATTTGTACTTAGGAGATCATTTTTCACACACTCATATATAGGTGATTTCACTAAAGAACAAAAGTTGATAGAAGAATTAGATATGTGGCACTTATCATTTTCAATACCCATACGAGTGTGATGCTTCTTTTAAGACACGGGTCCATTTTTTTACACGATGCAATTTGTTCGTACCACGTTTGAGATCGCATAATATGAGGATAAAATTACTAGTTAATTCACAACAACTTAGCTTATGGCATATTTGAGACTTAACTCGAGGACATTTATGTCCCATATGAGCATTTCCAATTAGCCTCAAATCGATATGAACGAGCTAAGTGTAACTCAGTAAAATTAGTTTTGATATTTGTAATTAGGTTGCTTCAGTATCTTATTAAATATTAAGTACTTTTGGTTTCTAAGCTATTTATGAATTTTAAGAAATAAAAAATTCGTTTATCTGCAATTTAATATTGAAAAATTCGCAAATTTAGTTTATGGTCATCGAAAAAACAATTCTGTGCGTTATTTATTTTGGTCAAGGATTGTTAAAATTACTTCTTTTTAATTTTCTTTCACTATATGCACATTGGACCGTGCTTCAGAAATAGGGAAGCTCTTTCCTTGGTCTTGCATAGTGTTGTGTTCATTTAGAACTTAAATGGGCTCTGTCTAAATGGGTTCGCTTATTATCATTATTATTGGAAAAGTGGAAATTACACCTACCTAGAATTTTAAAACGCACACTTGTGAAAGTTTTTTTCTTTTTTTTTTTTCTCAAAATAATTTGACGTCAGCTTTGGATGGTCTACTTGTTTTCAGTTTGTAAATGGTCGTTTTAGTGGTGGTGGTGATGGTGGTGGTGGTGGTGATGGTCAGGCAATAGTGGTGTTGGTGGTTTTTAAGTGGTGGTGATGCGAATGGTAACAATGTAGGTTGTTGTTCGTGGGTTGCAAAATAGTGGTGGCGGTAGTGGTGGTGGTGCGTTAATGTTGGAGTGGGTCGGCATTTGTGACCTTGTGACCTTTTAAATAGTTAATATGTGATTAATAAATAATACGTGACATATAAAATAAATAATTTATGACCAGCAAATAATGTATAATTTTAAAATTTGTTAATTTGTGCCCTAAAAATATTTTGTGACCAATTAATTTGATATTTTATGACAATGAAATAAGTTGTGATCAATTTTTTAATTTATGATCGAAAAATAAATTGTGACATATAATTTTTTTTATATGTGATTATGAAATAATGTGATTTATAAAATTTTTTATTTTTGATCGAGAAATAATTTGTATCAATATTTTTGAAATTTTAAAACTTGTTTCTTAATTTTGAAATGGGTTAGTTAACCTAGATATGAAATTTGGCCATTGGGAAATTTACAGAGGAAATTAGGTTCAGTGCAACCCAAAGGCCAAAATCAAGAAAATAGATTAATATCTTTAATTAACAGTGAATTTTCAATTTTAAAGTGTTTTTCCATTTTTTATTCTAAAGGTAACAGAGAATAAAAAGGTAACATGGAATAAAAAGCGGTGTCATATGTCCTTTTTTTGTTTTCAAAAGTGACAAAACATGTCACTTTTTGTTTCAAAAGTAATAAATAGTGTGAGATAAATATCATTTAATGGTACATCTAAAAATTAATTATAATTTAGATTCATTGGAAAACAACTATTATTTTGCATGTGATTAACCGAAGCACGGGAACAAGGAAGTTTTAAAGGTCATTTTAACCCTTCAAACTTTTATAATATGTCTTATAGTTAAATTTCTGTACAAGTAATACGATAAGTCATGTTCAATTTCAAAGTGACATACGGCTAATAATTTTCATTGGAGTAAAAAAGTTGATTGAGCTCATCTTTTTAGGAACATTGACCAATGAGATTTCCCTTTTTGTCAAAAAAAATATATTTTTAAAATTAGTAGTGACCGCATATTAACAACTAAATTGATTTTACTTCATGTTTCGATCCTGATTTTTTAACGTTTATATTCATTATTTTGTTTTCATTTGCCTCTATAATTGATGAAAGTGTTAATTTTATCCACATCTATAAAAATAATTTAAACTAGATACTATGCAACAAAAAAAAAAAGTGGCATAGTATGTCAATTATAAATTTTAGCGCCTTGTTTTATGTACAAAACAAATAAAGTCTTACATCATGTTACTTTTTATTATGGAGCAAATTTTAAATTCATATTCATATTTACATATTTACAAACACCTTGGTGTATCTTTTTAATAGATAAAAAAAATTCAAATTAAATAATGTGTGACTTTCTTAAAAAAAAAAAATCATAACTTATCACTTTAAATTTAGGACTTTAATTCATGTACAATACAAATATAAAAAAGAATTATGCTATTTATAATTTTTTTTTTTGGTGACATATTTGTTGGCATTGTGCGTGTTGTTAAAATATGTGTCATTGATTTTTATTTAGATTTTGGAATAATAATTTTTTGGAGAATGTGTGGTAAAAAAAAAGAAAAATTTTGAATTTACGTATAATATAATTTTATTAGAGAATTTGTAATTAATATTTGTTTGATCACCATTTTAAATATATTTTTCTCTATATTTTTTTTCAATCATACATTTTTGAATAAAATAATATTACACGCAACCAAATTTTTTTTTTTTAAATTTTCAACTACATATTTTTTATCAATCTACTATTTCAAAATATATTTTATAACAAAATGGGTATCAAAAATAGAGTTAATTGTTTTACCAATCACCGAATTTTACAAAGTTCACATTTCA
Source organism: Fraxinus quadrangulata (assembly GCA_903798255.1). NCBI lineage: Eukaryota > Viridiplantae > Streptophyta > Magnoliopsida > Lamiales > Oleaceae > Fraxinus > Fraxinus quadrangulata. Next base: position 3,804 of record CAIGRB010088787.1, on the reverse strand, counting down.
CACACTGAACTTTACGTTGCACCACGTCACTCAATAAACTTAGTAAAATTGCACTCAATCACTCACTGAGTCAATTCAGTCTATACCGTTTGCCTACATGGATGATGGTTTTCACATTTGGCCGTTAAACTACTTAGACACTGCAGTAACTTGCCATGTCATAAATCCCCAAACACGTCCTTTATAATGAAAGTGCGAGATGGGATGAAGTATATGAACAAACCCTAACCCCAAATCTCACGTCGAAGACTCTAATTCCCTAATTATATGAAACCCAAAACAAAATTGAACTGAAAATGAATGCTCGGTAAGAGTAATTCTTGAAACCGTTGAAATAGAGAGAACAAATGGAAGTAATTCAAAAAAATTTCCTTCTCTTTACAACGTTAATTTCACTGCTGTTGGATTTGTTGTTTGAAATAGAAGTTTATCATTCAAATAGTCTCTACCCATTTCCTTGTGCTTGATTAATTTTTTCTATTTATTTTGGTGAAAACGTCATGCAGATGAGGCGGGAAGCATTTGAAAAAGGCTATTGCATTTAACCAGTTTCTACTTATTTGCTCTAATAGTCTCTTCCCCAGTTTCTATTTATTTGTTATGACCAAATGAGGCAATAAGCATTTGAAAAGGCTATCGCAGATAATTTGAATTGAATTCCAATTACTATCCCTTACTGAACCTTCTGTTTCTTATGTTTGCTTTATACTTCTGACCAACTTTTTTTGTGTTATGAAAGAATAAGAGGATTTGCCACTGTTACAGACAACTAGAGCACCAATTGTGGACATGCTCAAAGAGGAAACGATGTCCAGATTGTGCTGATGGTTTTATAAAATGAATGGAAATAGAAAAAACTGCAAACATTGGTTGGTTATTCTTTTGTTGCACTAGAGATTGCGGGTTTTTTTAGTGGAATAGCTTTGCGCCTGACAAACGAAAACCATTACAAAATAAGGGTCAGTCCAGTGGTGTAAAAACTGAACGGGAATCAAAATGCGATTGTTCAGCCATTCATAAGCCTGAACATCAAACTGAAGATTTATCAAGTTTGTTCAAAACTTGTACTCGAATTACCGAACAATCAAACGTCGAGATATCCATCAACATTACGTTCCGCAAGGGAAAAAGAGATGTGGATGCGAATGAGAAACAAAAAGGAAGAGATTAGCGAAGACATTCCAACTATGTAATTGACAAGAAGACTGTTTTTTAATTTAATGTTCTCGTATGTAGAATTTGCCTATCTTAGATATTTCATTATGTGATATACTGGAGATTATTTAAGTAAGTGGAATTAGTTTACATATGTAGTGTTGATATTGGTAAATAGTGGCTTATGTTCAACTTATTTGTAGCATCAGAACATTTGAACAAAAACAGCATTAGAACAACCTCTTCTTCTTGTCCAAATCATCGGCATCATCATATTCATCTTGTAACACTACATTCTCTTCTTTTTGTTTAGTTGCCCGCCATCACAACCTACCTCAATTCCCTCCATCACATTATTGTCGAACAACCTATCATCTTCACCCGTCGATAAGTCATTATCAAAATCATTGAAGTCAGCGTCATCCTCGGTATCTATCACAGAAACAAGAAACTGAAAAAGATAAACCAAAACAAACAAGTTAGAGAAGAAAGAATATGGGTAATGATGCTAAATGGGTATTAAATAAAAATTGGTAATAATGCCAAATGGGTATTAAACACTCGCACGTGAAAAAGAGTACCACAACAACATAGAAGAACAATAAAAACATAAAAGAAAGAAATTGATCACCGACATTATCGAAGAAAAAATATCAATGGGAATTACCTCCATGTGGGCCTTCGATGTGCGAGTGTTGGAAACACCAATATTCGTGGTCGGGGTGGGGGCCTTCAACGAGGATGGAGGGTTAGCTCCGAGTTAGGGTTCACGGTCACTGCTAAAATCCACCGTCCAAGCTTCAAATATATATATTTTTTATCAACCTGGGGTTCCAAACACGATTTAAGTGCACATCAAGGGTGAGGCGTGTTTGGGTGTTTTGGGGATTCGTGACATGGCAAGTCACTACAGTGTCGAAGTAATTTAACGGCCGTAAACGGAATTAACTCAGTAAGTGATGTAGTGCAATTTTACTAAGTTCATTGAGTGATATGGTGCAACGTAAAGTTTAGTGAGTGAAATGTGACACTTTGTAAAATTCGGTGACTGTTGAAATAATTAACTCATCAAACAGATCTTAATAAGAAGATAGAAAAATAAATTATAATTTCAATAGGAAAAGGGCTAGTTTTACTTCGCCGATTCCAAGTTAAAAGTGTTGTCCAAATGTCGACCTGCTTACTCCAACACCTAAATCGCGTTAGCTGATTTGCGACTTTATGCTAAAACTGCACAAGCTTTTCTTCCACCCACGGCCGGCAGTAATAAAAAAGAACAAAAAAGCAGAAAACCCTCAAAGAACAAGCAGAAGCTGCATTCATCTATATATCCTGTATATTCGAATAAGCATCGGAAAATGGCAACGTCTTCATCCACGTCAGCAAGTGTGCTGGAGAGAAGAGGAATTCCGGCGGCTTCGTTCGTGGAAGACGTCCAGATTTTCCTTTCTCAAATCGGTCTAGATGTCAATTCAGCTCTCGCTTTCCTACAAGAAAGGTTTTCTGTCTTTACTATCTCCCTTTATGCAGTGTGTATAAGAGAGATTGTGATGTGATCAGTAAATGTTTAAGTGGGTTTAGTTGAGATTTTTTTTTCTGTTCAATGATTTAGGGCAGTTTACTCTTATTTACTTATTAATGCGTTTCATCTATGTAGTGTAATGTAATGGATTTTGATTAAACCCTAGAAGTTAAAACATGAGTTAGATTACACCACAATGTTGGGTTTTTGATAGTTTTTTATCATATTATTATGATCAGTAGGAAAAGATTTCATTTTTTATTAATCTTGTTAATGCATTTCATCTTTGAAGTATTTACTGGAAACAACAAAAAAAAAAAAGGTTTTTGTAGTGTTTAGTTTAAATACTCTTTTCCAATTATATAAAGGATATATTGGATTTTAACTAAAACTCTAGAAGTTACACACAATTAGGAATATACCACAAAGTTGGGTTCTTGAAAGATTTTGCTCATGTTATAATGCTCAGTTGGGAAAAATTAAATTTTCTAGTAAATTCAGCCTGTTGTTTAGAATATTCACTTGAGGGTGCTTATGCTCACACTCCTGTGCATTCTAAATTTTGTAAGTTTAAATTTATGATAATTCAGTTTAAGGTTTCCGCTGAAAATGTGGATATTGGTTGCACAAGGTAAATGCTTGCTATGGATACTAAGAAAAATTCGAGAGCAGGATTTGAAAATCATGATCAAAAGGCTATCCAAGATGAATTAAAATTCTTTTGTTAAAAGTTTTGTTAGACTCACAATGCATTAGTTTGATGCATTGGGGTCAGGCATATCACTCGGAATTCATGCGGTAACTGAAATAATGCTTTTTCCAAGTATTTGGAGTAATTGTTTATGTTATTGGTTTATTAATCAAATCGGACATAAATATTTAGTAACATTTTCTTATATATGTCACATTTATGAAATTCTTGAATCAGTGTACTTGATCATGAAAATTGAACTCAAAGTTAGGATTGACAGCCTCCAATTGCTGTCAAGTTTTTCCTCAGACAATAGAGAGTTAAATGGGACCATCTTTCAAGTACATATGGCAATCGAACTAATGCCTTGCCTTTTGCCTTCTCCTCCTCCTCCTCCTTCTTCCTCCTCCCCCTCCTCCCTCTCCCCCTCCTCCTC
>CAIGRB010088725.1:50346-65709 GCA_903798255.1 Fraxinus quadrangulata | reverse complement strand
AGTTATATGTGTGTGTGTGTGTGTGTGTGTGTGTATGTGTGTGTGTCACATATCTGATTTTTGAAATTTAAAATCTGTTTTTCTTATTTTTGAAATAGTGTATACTTCAAAAAGGATTTATAAATTTTTCCCAATTATATAAGTGCAGATTTTCTACCCTAACCGATCACAGGGGTGACGAGTACAGGGCCTATGTGGCCCACAACCCTGCACGTGTAGCGCGGGCTCTATTTTAATTTTAATATCTTTTTTCTTCTTTTCTTTTCAACTACACATTTTACAATAAAATAATATTACACATAAAATTAAAATTTTTTCATTTTTGTAACCACGTAATTTAAAAAATTACTATTTCAAAGTATATTTTTTTCAAAATTACATTTTATTGGAGCCCAAACAAGGCTAAATATACATACAATTTGTGGTATGCAATTTCCTCTCATTATGGACATTTTATTCAAATGGTAACGGATTAGTTTTCAATAAAGTCATTGGTTGGCCCCCATTTTGGAGAATTATAAATTTTGGAATAATGATTTATGGAAGAATGTGTTGTTAAAAAATAATGAAAAAATTTTGATTTATGTGTAATATTATTTTATTTGAAAAATATGATTAAAATTAAGAAAGAGAATTTTTTTTAAAAAAATTTAATGTGGGCCAAACAAGGGGGAAATTTTGATTTCGTATTTGATATAGACCTGCCCTTACCAAAAAATTATAAAAATTAAAATTAAAATCAACAATTAATTTTAACCAAACATTTCAATAGACTCATAACTTTTTGATCATTCATTATATCATATATATTTTTTTATCGAAATCTACTTAAAAGTTTAATTTTTAGTATAACAACAGAAAAGTAGTGATTAATTATTGTAGGAATAAGCTCCTTGTACATGGGAGATTGTCAAAGAAGTGTACATGGACTAAGATGGCTACTCTTGATTGGATGTTTTTAAATTTTTTTTTTACCAAACTCCAATGAAATGTTGCCATCAAGCAATCTATAACTCAACCTGACAAATCTAATGTACACATAGCATGGTTCACTATTGTAATGGCACACGCCTGGTGAGTAGAATAATTACTCAAAAACCTGTCATTAATTGAAATAAACTAAAGATTATTCTTTGGCTATCACATGGAGATCAGATGATTATGAACAAATCAAACCCCCTTGCTCAAGAAATAACACTGTCAAGCTAATTTTTTTTCCATGTCTAACACTTTTTCTTTGCTAATCTCGGTACCCGAAAAGCACTCTTCAATCCCTTCATGAATCTTTGACGAAAATTCATCCTTGTTTTTCCATCAGGTGAATCTTGAGGGGAAGAATATCCTACACCGACACTATCTGTCACATTATGAAGACTAATGGAAGAAATCGAACCAATCTGCCCCCTTTCTATCTTATTCTCCGAGCTTAAATGAAAACTTGCAGACCTCCCCAAATCAGTCCTATTGGTAATAATTTCCGATTCATTCAAGAGTTTCCTCATGCCACTCAGTTCTTTTTCCAAGCACCGAACACGTGAATTTGTGGAATTCATCACTGCCTTGAGCTCTGCCACTCGATGCAACGCTGCATCGCGCTTGAGAATTGAGCCAAGTGTCACAGCATCTTCAGTTTGATGTTTTTGATCTTGGTGATCAACAGTAGAGATGATGGAGCGCCGAGTGTTCAGTTGCTCGATAAACATGGCGTGTACAACAAACCTCAGTGGCATTCTAGGATTCTGTACAGCATGCATGAGAATTTTGGAGGATAAGGCGCTGCAGTCTACACAAGTACACAGTTTTGTTTTCTGGTCCTCTGTCATTTTAACATCGTGTTCCTGCATAATGTAAATAAAGGCTCATTTTGGTCCACAACACAACAATTCAACTACTTAACATTCCTTGTTCTTATTCGATACTTTCCAATCCAACAAATCAAACATGTTGATTAAGGTTCGGATCTTTCCAACAAATTTGAAAATGAAATGCAGATCAATTCATAGACACCATAGATACACACGAGTACAACTATCATACCTTGAGGTAGAGGTCAATGATTATATAAAGAAGTCATGACATTCGATCAACCGTTGACTCGTTGACTTCAAAATTAGTTGAAAATCCTCAAAACAAAGTTTCCTAACATCGTGTAAACAACTTGTAACGGCTTCCACATCTCCCATCAAACTTAAGGCCTTGATGCACCTACTAACAAGACAAGCTGTTGTTTCAACCTCTGGAAGCAGTGAAAAACAGGATCGAAATACAATAGAGACATACTCCAGGTTAACAGCGACAACAAGACGAAAATAGTTTTCCGTTTTCTGACACAAGTTCTCGTCTCTTGGTCCTCTAGTTTCTGACATATCCAGCAACTTGGCGGCTATAAAAAGTGAGGCAACATTAAATGGAGTTATGGAAATACGGGCCCCATAGCAGAAGTTTGTCACCAAAGAAAATGTCTCGGCTGTTATATTTAACGGGAGGGAGAAGGTTGCTTTGGAAAATTCTTTCAGCTGTCGTTCCAAATAGCCACTCCTTACTATCAAACGATCCTGATACAGAAGAATAGAGGAAATAATGAATCCACACATTAGAGATACCCTCAATTTTCTTGCAGTCATTTATTTACGAAAACTTGTTGAAATATTGATATTCCTCTTACTTTCAAACGTTTCATGATAAAACGGGAGATAAATTAAAGTAGATTAAAAGATTGTAGCAGAAAAAGTGAACCAAAAGAAAAGAACCACGACATTCATATTAACACCAATCTTGATTAGCTGAAAATCATCTTCTTATGACTTGCAAAAATTATGTGATTGTAATTTTAATTTGACTATCGCCATTAGAAATACAGCAAATCTCTTAGAATATGCTGACAATCACCCCTTATAATATTAAAAGTGCCACAAAATACCCTCGATAAAGGTTTACTTAACAAGGATTCACAAACTGGGATGCAGGTTAGGATTTTCATCCAACTAGCTCCAATTTTCCCTGTATTTAAATCAGAAACGATTGTACAATTTTGCAATCTCTTTATTATCCCTCAAAACTTCAAAGATTGTTAGGTTGTTTACTTCAGGATAATCAGTATATGGGAATGGTAAAGAAAGTTCGAATGTCAACCATAAAGCCTCTGATTCTCTAACAATTATTGCTGAAATCACAACGGTCAGAAAACAACTCATGGAATGAAAAAAAAAAAAAAAGCAACCTTGGTCGTCTCATAAATCATGGCAAGTTCAAGAATGAAATTCCACTCACAAACTCATAGCAACTAAAAAAAAGCAAACTTGACAATCCCAAAATCCTAGCAATGAGGAGATAGAAAATCCTATAATTCATGGCAATTATGAGAATGAAAATTGCACATATCGTGGCAATGCATTCTACAATGAAAGGTTATTTTTTTCCATTTTTATAGTGAATTCAAGTCATTGTTTTATAAATTTTTCTCTCTATATCTCATTCTCAAATCCATTAATCTCTCAATTCATATGTAAAGAGCACCATCAAAGTACCTTGTGAAGCCGGAAACATGAATCCTGGATGTGTATGATTACATCTGGTTCACGGCAAGTAGCCAACGACCTTAGATAAAGAAATCGTTTATCATAAAATTATAACGACCAAATGATACTAATATTAAACAAAATAAACAAGGGAAATCAAGAAGAAAAATAGTGGAAAAATTACCAAGCTTCCACCCGTCTATTTTCAGGGGTAGAAGATGCTGTTGAATCCGGTGAGAGAGAAGGAATGGTGGATGAATCACCATCATCATGATCATCTTCTTCTTCTTCATAGATAATATTGGAAACTCCCAATTCATTCCATCCTCTCGGTACCAATCCCATTATTCACAAATTATGCAGTCTGACAGTGTCTCTATCTTGGGTTTTTGGGAAGGTGGGAGGAAAATCCCACTGGGTTTAATTTGGTTTGCGCATTTACGGCTGACATGCGATAAATCATAAATGCTCGCCTTAATTTTTTTCCTCGTGAGAATTCAATTCGTTTTAATTCTTATTTTTTCAGAAATTTTCTTTGCTTTCCAATATTTGGGAGCAGGAACTGGAAAATCTGATCTGAATTTCGCTGAGACTAAGATGCATCGCAAGGATATCCATCGATGCAAATTCTTGATTCTCTAGACATGCACAGTATTTGGGTAAAATTTAGGCGAGTAAAAAGTTTCATTATTACTTATCACACCGTCACATTATTATAGTGATTGAACTTTCTTTTGCTGTTGATCGATCACTGAATTTACAAACCCGCAACCCAGCCGTTTGAAGATGTCCCACATGGCGTGACGGAACTCCACGTGGCAACGGACGGCGTCAACTGTGACCACGGTGGACGCGATTTCAAGTTAAAAACACGATCTCCTTCAGTGTGAAATCGAAATCATTTTACTCCAACTTCATCACCCCTAATCCTTCGAGCCCTAGAAATCGATTTCGATTGAAAACAATTTCCCCCATTTTCCCCAAATCACACTCGCAGGAACCCTAGAATCGATTTCATTCAAAAACTCTTCCCCAATTCGTCTTCCAAGCAACGGTCCACGCAGGTTTCCTTCATCTTCCAAGCAACGGTCAACCCACAAACTGATGTTAGCAACTGTACCCATCCCTGAACCGCGAACTTGATCGTGATTGCTAGACCTGAAGGGTTCCATTTGCACGCATGGACAGAGAAGGTGAATGTAAATAATTTGTTCAACACCGTTTATTCCATTTGGAAGATTGACTCAACTGGGAATTGTTTTCTCCATAATTGGAGAAATTGTGATAGGAAGAGGGGCTCTGGTACAGTTGAAATTGAACATCTTCTCTCTGTCAACATTGTCTTCTTCTTCATTGCTCACTGTCAAGAATCCCTACATTGGAAAATTTGTGACTAATGATGAAGAAGCATAAATGTGACATACCTGGTTTGTGAAACAAAGGAGAAATTAATATACTTCCATGTAGTATTTTTTGATTATTGGGAAAGTTGTCATTTATTTTGAAGAGTTATTCTTCGACTTGATTTATGCTTTTTTTCTTAACATGTTAGAGGCGAATTAGTTTTTTCATGGATTTTTACAGGTCACGAGGAAGACTTTGACTTCGTTCAGTCGGATGTACGGTCGTAATGTGATGGACGTCATTGAAACTGGTATGGATGACGTGAACACGGTGGGACAATATGGAGTAGTAATGCTTGGAGGGGAGATGGATGTGGGAACACAGTCGATGACTTGGAGTATCCATCCTCTGAAGAGCTAAATTTGGAATGTTCATCGGACGAAGAAGATGGGTACCGCTTCCCTGAATTTTTTGCTGAGACAGATATGAGGAATCCACAGTTAGAGGTCGGTCAATTTTTTCGATCAATGCAAGAGTTTAGATACGCAGTGAAAGTTACGGTGCTCCGAATGGATATAATGTGAAGTTGAGGTCTAATGACAGGAAAAGAGCTCAAGGAGTTTGCAAATTGGGATGTACTTGGAGGATTTGGGCTTCGAAGTTGAACGAGACTGAGACAGTGCAAGTGAAGTCTTACACGGCCGAACACACATGCATACGGAGCCAGTACAACGTACATTGCAACTACATCTTCTTAACACGTCGATATATTGAACAATTTAAGGCAGATCCTGACTGAAAGACAAAGTCCATTTTAGCAACTGTGAAGGATGATCTGAAGATGGAGGTTAGTAGAAATGTTGCTTGTAAGCTGAGGCAATATGCCGAGAAAGTGTTGTTTTGGCGTCTGCAAAGCCGGGTTTAGGGATGGTTGTAGGAAAGTGATTGGTGTTGATGGGTGCCATTTGCAAGGTTGTTTCGATGGTGTTATGTTAACAGTAGTTGGACAGGATGCTAATAATTGTATTTACCCGGTGGCGTATGCTGTTGTGGAAAAAGAGAATACAGAAGTGTGGAGATGGCGGGTGGACCAGCAACTACTTTGGTCGATGAGTTGCAAAATGAGAGAGGAAAGGGCATGGAATAGGCTGAACATCTCATTTGCATAGACCATTTTTGTCAATGGAGGTTGTATATTTGTTTTATTTCTGTAGTTGGGATGACCTCTATTGGTGTTTTGTACAATTAGTGCGTTGTTCACTGTCGAGCAACATGGCTGGTGAAATAGACTAGTTTTTTACTAAGCTTTTATTGCATAATGACTGGAAATTAATGTAAACATTTTGAGCTTATATATTGCATAATGACTGGCTATATCCGATAAAAAAGAAAATATTAAAAACCTACATAAGTACTTTTTGTTTCTAGCTCGTACTTCGCATTGTTTCTTGCAATCTGGAAACAAATGGCACGAGCAGTTAGTATCAATAACCTTTAAATGAAATCAAAAGGAAACAATAAGCAAGACTAGGCTCCATTTGCAGGTTAATACAATACTAGGGTAAAAAAATTTCAGATCATACAATGCTAGAATCCACAAGCATGTTTCCAAATGAAGCAAAATACTAAGCCGAAGTAATTCACGGATATTTTCCATTTTCTTTCCCTTTATCCTCCGCACCTCCTTTACCTTTGCGGAAATAACCGTTTCTTTTCTCTGTGATTTTAGCTCACGTCTCGAACATGATCAACAGATCTTCAACTCCTTCTGTAGCCTCACCTTTATTGGATTCGCCACTCGAGTCCTCTTCATCTTTCCACACAAAATGATCGCAGTCTCTAGTATAGCAAAAGAATAAGCGCCCTACGCTTGACGTATTTTTCTGAACGTCCATACATTTCTCGATGCCATTACCACATTTCGGGCATTGTTTCTTTGTTGGGCAATCAGACAAGAGGTGCTCGGGCTTCCTACAACTGTGACATATGCCCATGTTCCCTGCCATCACACTTGAAAAATGGGAAGGTGTGTAATGTAATTAGAAAACTAATAACATCCGCATCAAGACTTCAATAATTTCCTATCGAAACTAAGACTACCAGTTTGCAGACGACATATGTAGCATCCCAATTTGTGACAATATGCAGAATAAACAACGTACATATTCAAGCTTGAAGACATTTATCAAATAGTTGGTGGGCATTAAATCGGCTCACATCAGTTCAAAATCAGAAAGAACTGATATAAGCTTGACGCTTTTACGAGTTCAAAATCAGAAATAACTGCCAATGGTACATCAATTTACATTCTTTATTCTTTTACCAATCACTCCAGTGGATTGAATCAATACTTTCTCAGGCCGAAATTGCAGCAACTGCAGCAATTAGATATTTTTATATTAAAAGCAGTAATGGTCCGTTAACGAATTCAGATTGAAGCTAGTACATGGAAATTCAGGATACTACCTCTTCGAAGAATCGATTCTAGGGGAAGTGGTTTTCAGAATTGAGGGAGAGTTTTTGAATGAAATCGATTATATGGGTCCTATGAGTGTGATTTGGGGGAAATGGGGAAAATGGTATTCAATCATGTATTTACTGAAGGAGATCGTGTTTTTAACTTGAAATCGCGTCCATCGTGGTCACCGTTAACGCCGTCTGTTGCCACATGGAGTTCTGTCAAGCCACGTGGGACATCTTCAAACGGCTAGGTTGCTGAATGATGGATGGAGTGGCGGGTTTGTAAGTTCAGTGACCATTCAGCAGCAAACGAAAGTTCAGTGACTATAATGTGACTGTGTGATACGTTCAGTGAGTACTGAATTTTTCTGCTCAAATTTAGGCAAACTGGCTTAATCATAAATCTCCAACTTCATCTAACTAAAAATTTGAATTAAAATTTAAATAAAAATCAATAATTAATTTTAATAGCACAATTTATGAAATTTACAACTTTTCAATGATATATTTTATTAATTTTTATTCCACGAAGTGATTTTATCTTTTAATGAATTTTAAAAATTAATTAGAATTAGGTGTTCTCAACTCCTAGTTTAAACAATTTGATTAAAATTTAGATATTTGACTTATAGATTTATCTTATTTATTTTAAGAATTTAAATAGATTTTTGTGAATTCTAGCATATACATCTATAAATACTCAAGAGAAAATTACTTGAAATCAAATTTTTTAAGTTTTAATTTCATTAATTAGACATTAATTTTTTTTAAAAAAAATTAATTGGTCAAATGAAAGTAACTTACAAGGCCCTGCTTCATATACATGCAGCCCCCCACCTATCATGGGGCGTCAGCTCGACGCCCCCTGTATACAGGCCCCTGTACAAGGGGTTTTATCTAATTTACATGTCATATATAATAAGTTATAATCATGTCATATTAACTTACAATCATGCAATTTATATGTCACAAATATTTATAAAAAAATTAAAAATCACATATCATTTGATCACAGTCATACATCACATGATTCTTGAAAGTTTTTTACGACTTTGTTAATTTTAAAATTGTATTATTAGGCTATTATAACTCTAAAAATTTCCCATAATTTAGACATTTTATGAACACTTCCAAACAAGCCAGGCCAATGACTTTTCAGAGTTTACAGGCCCAATGTATTAAATCCTTACCCCATTCGTGCCATAGGCCCATTCTAAAACCCAACAACTACCTATTTATTCTGTAAACCCTATTCTCGTTTTCTTTTCCTCTTTGCAGCTGATAGAGGGCGCGAGAGAAACGAATCCGTACCGCAAAAATGAAGTACAACACACGAGTCTCATCTTCCAGGCGCAAGAACAGGAAGGCGCACTTCACGGCACCGTCGAGTGTCCGCCGTGTCTTGATGAGCGCTCCCCTGTCCTCTGACCTCAGGACAAAGTACAATGTTCGTTCTATGCCGGTCCGCAAGGATGACGAGGTCCAGGTTATCAGGGGTACGTACAAGGGTCGCGAGGGCAAGGTGGTGCAGGTTTACAGAAAGAAGTGGGTCATCCATATAGAGCGGATCACCCGTGAGAAGGTTAACGGGTCCACAGTCAATGTCGGCATCCATCCATCTAAGGTAGTCATCAGTAAGCTGCGCCTTGATAAGGACCGCAAGTCTCTTCTGGAGCGCAAAGCCAAGGGGCGTGCCGCCGCCGACAAGGATAAGGGCACAAAGTTCACCGCCGAGGACATCATGCAGACCGTAGATTAATTAATTTAATCTTCGACTATATTGGTATTGTCACTCGATTTTACTGTTGGGTTTTATTGGTGAATATCGACGAGATGAATTTAATGAAACTATGTTGTTGCTACTTCATTTTTGGTTAAATTTTCGTACTAGAAGACTTTTGGATATTGATTATGCTTTATTTTTCGCATGTTTTAATGAAATGCCTATAGCTTGGGTTGTTAATTTGACTTGAATTGAATCATCATCCGTATGTTTGTCGGCCTTTTGTTGCTATTACTGTTTAATTTTTACCAGTTCTACGAATTTATGTTAAAGAGAGGAAGGTGGAACTGCTTTACAGTTTTTGTATTTTTTGGACTCAATTAGATGGTTCTGGAAATTGTGATTTTGAAGCTGCTTGAGCCTTTTTTTTTTTGTGCGTTCAAGTAAACGCTGGTAGTTAAGCATCACAAATTTTGGGTTCGGTTGTGGTAAATTTCACTGTGATATAATAATTTTGGAATGTTAATATGCATAAATTATATATGCTTGTTTAATTTATCTTCGTTATTTTGTGATTCTTGATATTTGCTGTTGTTTGTACTACATTCTTGGCATGTCATGCTGATGTGTGTGCGAGAATTGTTGTGTTATGCAGTGGCTATTTGCTCATTGGTACGTGATATTAAAATTACGAAATACTTTGCATACTTTCGTTTTGTTTTTCTGAAGTTCAATTACTGCGCTTTTTGTTATGTAGACTAATTTGTAAATTATAATTGATGCAGCAAGTTTATTAGCATATAAAGGAAGTGTGAGTTTGCATGTGATAGGCTCCACTTTATCTGATAATGAAATGTGACACTGAAGACTTGTGGCTGAATGGTGATATGTTAATTGGGGAGAACTTTTATACTGGTTTATTTGAACAATTAGTTTACCTTCCTTTTTATGGGACCTATTAAGTCTCTCTTTCTCTCCTCTAGGAAGTGCAGAATGTTGTGGCAAAGAACATATCCATTTTTCTCTAGAAATGCACGAGAATCAATTTGTCTCAACTACGTTGCAGTGAGAGATGGCTTCTACCGTCCATCTCCCACCTCACAAGCAAAGAAACTGAGTGTTTTACTCCTGTCCATGGATGACGAACTCACCTGTTTGTTTAAGGTTGTATATCCAGACGTCTTTCAACGCAGGGACAGTTACGTGTTGTTCCTTTCTTATAGTTCCAAAATGTTTGTTAACTCAAAATAGCTTGTTCCAACTTGCATTCCGTAGTTGCTTTATTTGTTATTTGGTCCCAATATGTTTTGTTTTTCTTTTCCTTATTTATTTTCTGCCCACCCCAGTTTCCCATTTATTGATGGAAGATAGGAATGTCTACAAGGATTCTTAGATAGAGGGCAAGATAGGTTGTCATGGTTGTAGAAGATAGTGTGAGGGGGGAATGAGCGGGACATGAGGTAAATTGAGGAAGAGAGTTGGAGTGGGCTAGATCAGCACTGAGATTTGTAAAGAGGTGTAGGGTAGGGGGACTGTGTCATTAAAGAGAGGAATTGGGTGTTTGGGGATTGGTCAAATTAAGGGGTTTACATTGTTTGGGAGTGGGGCTGAGGTCCGTGAGAATTGGCTGGGAGTACTCGAGGTTAGCGGCGATGGATATGGTCATGAAGGCAAGTGTGGTTGGAACATTTAAGACATATTGAGTAAACCTATACTTCGTCCAAAGTTTGGTCTAAAATTGCCGAATTTAAATATGTTTGTCCTCTTAAAATCTCGAAATATAACCTGCCGACTATTTCAATGGAGAAAATGTGACAAGGGTAGGAGGAAAACTTGTATACTAATAGCATTTAAACTTAGAAAACATTAAATTTTAGTTTTGAATATTACAGATGGTACATGGAAAATATGATCTTAGCTTTTGGATCAAGATATTCTCCTCTTCCTCTTGTTCTTCCTATATTGGAAAAATTATATTTTAATCTGAAATATGATGAACTTCAAGTCCAATGCCACTTTAATTTCTGAAAAGTATATGTATTGCGTAGTTAGCTTAGGGTTTAGCTTTGATGCAACGGATTTCTCTATAGGAATTAGTTGCTTCATCCAAAGCATAGATGAAAGTTGACATTATTGAAATAACTATCGATTGGAATAAGCCTACAGAGAGAAGTTGATGACCTAATTTACAGGTTAACGAAACTCGTTCCATTCTATAGCAATTGCCAAAAACAATAGATGGGAGGAAGTGAGATTGTCTTTAGAATATGCTCAAGTAAAATAGGCGTACGAACTATAACTTTGCCTATGAAACAAATTGTAATGCTAAAAGATTAGAAAAATGGCAAATGTTAAAAAGGAAGGTTCGATTAATCTATAAATTACCCTTTTTATAAAAAAAATTCGTTGATAGAATCTACACGAATATAATTTTATCAATCATTAGTATTTCCAGAGAGAGTTATTTTTTGAATCAACAAAAAAAAAAATGAATAAATTCATTTACAATGATGAAACAAATCGAGAAATGATTAATAAAAAAATTTTAATTGAGTTTATTTTGACTATAGGCTGCTAAAGTTGGGGTAGAGTACAATGTTAAAGGTCCACGGTTTTTCTTTTCAGCTGTTGGTCATCTCCTGGGTCTCTTGATAATATAGCACTCTATAGTTTTCTTTGTTGAGATATTTTTTTTCCCCGTTCCTCCTAGGGATTTGTTGGATAGTTTGCTCCCATGCTACAAAACTTCTTCTTCTTCTTCTTCTTTCATTGTGAGCTGGAAGCACAGCAACAACTTGGGTTGAGTGATTCTTCTATGTTTTATGCTCTTGACCGTGTCGACAATTGTTTCGGTAGAGAACTTCGATTCGCTTGGCCTGCACTTGTGGACAATTTATCGTGTGCAATATCACTATCTTGTAAAAACGTTGAGAATGACATGTTACATTAAGGGGCAACTTTCTTTGTAGTTTTGTCGGGCAATTGCTTGTCTAGAAGAGCTATTCGCTCTGTAATCTTGACGATTGAACTTTTCCCTCATTTAACTTAAATTTGTTTTTCTAGTTATTGGATTATTAAGAGGATAAAGCTACTTGTACTCCCAAATATGTACACCTTTGTTGACATATACTATGTGTCAACAATTTAATCATTGTTCAAAAAAAGTATTGTTAAGATCAATATACTGAAATTTGCCAACTCATAGGCGTGTAAATTTTTGTGTACATGTAGCATGACCCTTATTAAAAAGATGTCACAAGTGAAACTAAACTGCAAACTTAGATCGAATTATAGAAACTAACTAAGAAATTAATGGAATTTTCAAACCTGACCACTAACAACGATTATAGATGGCAGCGCATTCCAAAGAGTATGCAACTAGTCATCTTCTCCATTATCTCAAGTACAGTGCAAGTTCTTCGTAGTCCGTTTACCAAAGATATCAAACTTTTCATTATTATTCCTCACGATGACAACATTCCGGTAGCAGCAGAAGTTGAAGCACCTCCCACCATGTACTCACTAGAAAATGAATTTATTAGAATTACACATGAATGATTGATATTGAATCGATAGCTAAAACCTTCGATTACTTTAAAAAAAAAATAATAAACCAATAATCATCACTATACCAATGGGGAGAGAGAAAAAATAGAAAAGAGGGAAGAGAAAGGAGCTCTAGGGTTGTGTGAAGGAAGCAGAGTATACATACGTATTTGCGTGAGAAATGGAGTGAAGATGCAACGGAAGAGAGAGAATGTCAGAGACAAGAAATGGATGTGTGAATAAGATAGAAGAAATTGTTGTATGAATGAGATTTTTTTTTTTATAAAATCAGCCCGCAGTTTGACTATTAAGCCCTCAAGAATTAGTAATGTAGTATTGAATACTAAAATGAGAAAGAGAATAAATCATCAATGAACAACGTGCGCTTGGTCTCACATGAAACAATGATATATAAGAGGGAACTCATGAATGAATAGTAATATATGATCATACAAGAGAGAACTCGTGAATGAATAGTAAATGTAGGATCCTTCCTTTTAAGAGAGTAGAGATTTGTGACAAGTTTATTAGAGGTTATTCTTCGTTTCAAATTCTATTTTATTTTTTTAATTAACTTTAAAAGTATATGGCGGTACCAACATATTGCAATGACCAATGCACCCAATAATTCCTGGCACTAACAAGGTGATAAGATTTTTATTTTTTAAATATTATCATGTAGTACCACTCAATTTTAACAGTTAATTCTTTTTAACTTATGATATTTTAATATTTTGAAATAACTATTTATTTTTGTATCGTCTCACTAGCTACCATTTATCAGTGGAGGCCAAGTTATGAGTTAGACGAGATTAGACGAGACATATGCGTAAAAAAGAGAAATTTTTTTTTCTTATTTTAATATTTTTTTAATTTTTAATCAATTAAAAATAATACCTATCAAATATCTAAAACAAATTTATACAAATTTTATATATTTTTTCAAAAGTTTCTAATAAAAAGATGAGTTATAAATGTAAATTAACCTTTTAAGTTTTAATTTAAAAAGAATTGTAAATTTAAAAATAATAATAATAATAATGTTCGCCTAGGACGCATTAACGATCAACGATTGCTGTTGACCGTTAAATAAGGTGTCAAATCAAGTCACTTAACTTGCTGTTTTCGTTACACATCGTGCTTAAGCGATGTCTTGACGACATCTAGTCGCACCTTTTAGAACACTGTTATTTATATTCAAAATATATATTCTTTAAATATACTATGTGTTTCACGTTATAATTATTTGAAATTCTTAACTATAACTTGACGTGTTAATAAACTAGATAGAGACGAGATTTCATTAAATATTCCAAAGGCATGGAAAACGCCTAGAAACGATGATGAAAAAGCATAAAATATTGTGTATACAAGACCCCGTAGTTGACTCCAAAAGAGAGAAAAAAGGGCAAAAAAAGAATGCAAAGACTTAGTTGCCTTAGGCTTGGGGGTAAAATCAATCCAAACTCAAGGAACCTACCCTTTTCACAGTTAACGCGGGAAGGCAAGAAAAAAATATCCGTTTTTTTTTTTTCTTTTTCCCGAGAAGTTAAAATTACACTCAATTTCATAATTAATTTAAATTTGAATAAAAATATGAACTAGAATTGGAGTACAAAATAATTTGGAAATGGATATGTTGAGGTGCATATCTTTTTAATTAGAGACACTAACTTCTCTTAGTTTTTATTTTGAGTGTCACACACATATTTGATTACTTTTTTGAATCATATAATGAGTTGATATTCTTAACATATCACTAATCGAGAAGAAGATAAAATTTTCTGCAACGGATATTATGCTATTATTTTAAGTTTAGATTTCTACTATCAGGCATATTTAAAGACCGCCTCTTTTTGTCTCCACTTAAAGCAAAATTTTTAAATTTTTATACACATTTTCAATCACATGTTCACACAATAATATATTCTGCACATAAACCCAAATCTTTTTCCTATTTTTTAGCCACATATTTTTTCAAAAAATCGCTATTTAAAACATCATTTTTCTCAATAATAACCAACAAATATGGGCTAAAGTTGTGCATGTACAATATTTAAATATTACTTTATTATTAAAGAGAACAAATTAAATTGTAACTAATTGTAGAAATTTTTCTTTAGAAATGAATTTAAGATATATCAATTTCATTTTAGATTATATATGGTTCAAAATGACGTGTTTAATTCTCAAACTAGAAGAGACGTTGATATAATTTTTTAAATGTTACAGAGTGTCTCCAATATGGATTCTTTTAATTATATGGACATTTGTGTGATGATCAAAAGAGACACACAATGCACGACATAATGTTATTCGTGAAGTCAATTAAACATGATACTTCAATATCCGTGAATAATATGTTTGATCAACTTTTTTGACCGTAGCAAAGTATTGTGACCACTTTTCCTAGAAAGAAATAATCATATAAAGACATAGGCAATTTGATTTATGTTTCAAAAAAATTTTCTTTTTTTAATTATATATTCTCCAGAAAAATACCAAGGCCCCGTTTGATACACAACATTTTCCATTTCCATTTTCAAACTTTTGTAGTGTTTGATACGAAATTTTTTCCCTGTAAATCATTTTCCACCTCCCATTCTCACGCCGATTTTCTTGGTTTTCAATTTGATTTTCCACCTTTTTTTTTTGGCAACTAGAAAAAATTCTAGACACAATGGTAAAAAAAATTATAACTTTTATTGACAATTTCCATACAAAATAAAGTCAAACGAATAGTATTCGGTATGATTTTTTTTTTTTTTTTTT
>CAIGRB010088725.1:30746-49976 GCA_903798255.1 Fraxinus quadrangulata | reverse complement strand
AAAAAAAAAAAAAAAATTTTGATTTATGTTTCATGTGTAGTAAATCAAATCAACTTTAATAAAGTTTAGAGCCGGCGGCCCCACACGCTCCGTGCTTTCACAATTGATTAGGTCTTCTCAGTGTTCGAAGCGCGTAAGGAACCTTCCAAGAGAGACGCTTTATCCCCCACATGCGCAGTTTAGCATAAACAAACGCCTTAATTTTGACTTAATTAAGAATAATTAATAACAATAACTAAAATCCCACGTTCACAAATTTACTTTAAAATCAGATTACGAAAAATTTGACCCCATAAACACGAGAGAGAGGATAGGGCCGTTATAAAATTAGCTATTTTAGCAATTTGCAAAGGTCTGCCATTCATTTATAACTTCTGTAGCCAAAAAATCGGATCGTCATATTTGAGAAATTTACTTTCTTGTAGTACGCATTTTACACATTTTGTACATTCAAGAAAACAAGTGGAAACTTCTTGAAAGGGAAGGGGATACTGCCTGGTAGTTCCTGCTACTTTTAGTTTTTGGAGTCTATAATAATGTGTTGAACAGAATCACTGGTTCAAAAGAGAGCAATTAAGACGAAGAAAAATACAGGAAAGATAAGATTTTGGTAGGGAAAATGGAGAGTTTGTTAAGTGACAAATGGGAAGTGAAATCGAAGCATTCATCGGAGGAAGTGTTGCAGCGGTGGAGGACTCTTTGTGGAGTGGTGAAGAACCCTAAACGCCGGTTTCGGTTCACGGCCAACCTCTCCAAGCGTTATGAAGCTGCCGCCATGCGCAAAACCAATCAGGTCCCTCCATTTCCATTTGTTTTTTCCCGAAATTCTTTCATTAACTTGAGCCAATTTATGCTAATTTATACACAGTGTCTGTATCCATTATTTTTCCTTTTTGGGTGCTCTGTTTATCTCGTTTTGGGATCAATACTGAAAATATTCACTACTTCAGGATTTCCTGTAATTTAGTGCCTAAGTTGTAATAATCACATAGTTCCAGTTTATCTTTCAGTTGTTTGAGTTTAATTGTAATTGAGTAATCAAGAAACGATGCCATTTAAGAATGTGGCTGATTGTATTGTGTCTTGTGTAATATAGGAAAAGTTGAGAATTGCAGTCCTTGTATCTCAAGCTGCTCTACATTTCGTACAAGGTGAGATTTTCATTTTCCTACTTAAGATCGTTTTGGAGACCTAACTGCACCTAGAGTTTCGATTGACTCCTTTTTATTGTATAATTGCAGGAGTGAAGCCAAGTGACTATACTGTACCTAAGAACGTTCAAGAAGCTGGTTTTCAGATTTGTGCTGATGAATTAGGATCCATAGTCGAAGGTCATGCTATGAAAAAGTTGAAGTTTCATGGAGGGGTGTCAGGTATTGCAGATAAGATTGGCACATCAACCACCAAAGGGCTTCCTACTGATGATGAAGCCCTCAAGTGCAGAGAAGAGATTTACGGGATCAATAAATTCATTGAGGCTGAAGCAAAGGGCTTTTTGGTATTTGTTTGGGAAGCTCTTCAAGATATGACTCTCGTGATCCTTGGTGTCTGTGCATTTGTCTCTCTGATTGTTGGAATAGCAACAGAAGGATGGCCGAAAGGAGCTCATGATGGCCTTGGAATTGTTGCTAGCATTTTGTTGGTGGTGTTTGTCACGGCTGGTAGTGATTATCGCCAGTCTTTACAGTTCAAGGATTTGGACAAAGAGAAGAAGAAAATCTCCATTCAAGTTACAAGGAATGGTTATCGACAAAAAATGTCCATCTACGAGCTACTACCTGGTGATGTAGTCCATCTTTCTATTGGAGATCAAGTACCTGCAGACGGTCTTTTTCTTTCAGGATTTTCTGTTTTAATTGATGAATCTAGTTTGACGGGTGAAAGTGAGCCAGTGATGGTCGGTGCAGAAAACCCTTTTCTACTGTCCGGAACCAAGGTTCAAGATGGCTCTTGCAAAATGCTGATTACTACAGTTGGCATGAAGACTCAATGGGGAAAACTAATGGCAACTCTCAGTGAAGGAGGAGACGATGAAACTCCGCTACAGGTTAAATTGAATGGAGTGGCAACCATCATAGGAAAAATAGGCCTCTTCTTTGCAGTTGTGACATTTGCAGTTTTAGTGCAGAAAATGATGGGCCGCAAATGGCAAGAGGGAACAACTTTAAGCTGGTCTGGAGATGATGCTTTGCATTTGTTGGAATACTTTGCCATTGCCGTTACCATTGTTGTCGTTGCCGTTCCTGAGGGACTTCCTCTTGCTGTGACACTGAGCCTTGCCTTTGCCATGAAAAAGATGATGAATGATAAAGCACTTGTGCGCCACTTAGCAGCTTGTGAGACCATGGGATCAGCCACTACTATCTGTAGTGACAAAACCGGGACCTTAACAACTAACCACATGACCGTGGTGAAATCATGCATTTGCATGAATGTCAAAGAATTGAGCAAACCAGGCGACGCTTCTGTTTTGCGCTCGGAGATCCCGGATTCTGTAGCAAAAACTCTGCTACAATCAATTTTTAATAACACTGGTGGAGAAGTTGTTGTTAACAAGGACGGAAAGTGTGAGATTTTGGGAACACCAACTGAAATGGCTATTTTGGAGTTTGGCCTATCACTTGGTGGGAATTTTCAAGAAGAACGACAAGCATCTACACTTGTAAAAGTCGAGCCATTTAACTCCACAAAGAAGCGAATGGGTGTGGTATTGGAGCTTCCCGAAGGACGTCTACGAGCTCACACAAAAGGTGCATCGGAGATAGTTTTGGCTGCCTGTGAGAAGGTGGTCAACTCAAGTGGTGAAGTTGTTCCCCTGGACGAACAATCCGTCAATCATCTGAATGCTACCATTGATCAGTTTGCCAGTGAGGCTCTTAGGACTCTATGTCTTGCCTACATGGAACTGGAAAATGGGTTCTCTGAAAATGACGCCATTCCTTCCTCAGGATATACTTGTATAGGGATTATAGGAATCAAAGACCCAGTACGCCCTGGAGTCAAGGAGTCTGTTGCCCTTTGTCGTTCAGCTGGTGTGACTGTTCGGATGGTAACGGGAGATAACATCAATACCGCAAAAGCTATTGCTAGGGAATGTGGGATATTAACTGATGACGGTATAGCAATAGAAGGTCCAGTTTTTCGGGAGAAGAGTATGGAGGAATTGCTTGAACTGATTCCAAAGATACAGGTATTTCACATACTAATCTACAAACTTGAATCTGATGATGGGCTCAAGTTCTGTTGTCTGATTGCAAGGCACAATATCATCTTCTTATTTTAAGTCAACAGGAAATAAAAAAATATATTATTTCCAGCCCGCAGCTCATGGTTTTTTACACTTTCTTAGGTAATGGCTCGTTCTTCGCCGTTAGATAAGCATACACTGGTGAAGCACTTGAGAACCACTTTTAATGAAGTTGTGGCTGTAACTGGTGATGGAACAAATGATGCTCCTGCTCTTCATGAAGCAGACATTGGACTCGCAATGGGCATTGCTGGAACTGAGGTGAACTTTCGTTATCCTCTTTTTCGTGGTCCCTTGTGAATGAACTATCCATGGAGTGAAAGATTTTACAATCGACAGTGTTTTTAAATGGAGGGTTTAGAAGTGGGTTAATGGGTGGCTCGTTTAATAAGGAACAATTCTTATGTTTTCCTTTCTTAAGGGAAGTATATCCTTGTGTTGTTTGCCTATAGCATGGTGAGAAAATATGATTAACATTGCCCAAAGAGTTTGAGGTATCTTACAAAAAAATTCTATCAGATCTACATACTTCAGTGTCGGTCAATGTGAAAAATCAGGGCATGTTACAAGCGGACCAGACTAAAGAATTTCGTATGCATCTTGCTTAGGATTATATGCTTCTGGGTCTCAATTCTTCACCCACATGATCGTAGAGGGCATAGTTGATGGCAAGAGATAACGACGGCATATCATATTATAAAAATTATTACATTTTGGCGTTAATAACAAAAGATTTTACTTAGTTGATGGTTGGCTCTATTGTCTTTGTATACCTTGCTCTGTAACCACCTTACATTCGGAAAACTTTTTGCCGTCTTCAGCATATTAATTTGTGATTATTTTTCTGAACACAGGTGGCAAAAGAGAGTGCTGATGTCATAATTCTGGATGATAATTTCTCGACAATCGTGACTGTAGCCAAATGGGGGCGATCCGTCTATGTAAATATCCAAAAGTTTGTTCAGTTCCAGCTGACTGTTAATATTGTGGCGTTAGTTGTAAATTTCACTTCAGCTTGTATGACAGGTAAGGAAGTTTGTTCAGTTTCCCTTCTTTACACAGTAATTTGAAACTTATAATTTGATTAATTCACATGCTTGCAAATGAACGGTATTGCAGGAAGTGCACCCCTTACTGCTGTTCAACTTCTGTGGGTCAATATGATTATGGACACATTGGGAGCACTTGCACTGGCAACCGAGCCTCCTAATGATGAACTAATGAAGAGATCCCCGGTTGGAAGGAAAGGAAATTTTATTAGTGCCGTTATGTGGAGAAACATCTTAGGACAATCCTTGTATCAGTTCCTAGTGATATGGTTTCTTCAAGTATATGGAAAAACGATTTTCAGACTTCATGGCTCCACTGATTCCGACTTGGTCCTTAACACTCTTATCTTCAACTCATTTGTCTTCTGTCAGGTACTTAAGAAATTAACTCGAATTTGAATGTAATTGTTCTATTAGTAACGGTATCTGTTCCTAAACGCTTATTGTTATCTCTGCAGCTCTTCAACGAGGTGAACTCTCGGGAGATGGAGAAAGCGAACGTGCTTGAAGGTATACTGGACAACTCCGTATTTGTAGGAGTTCTTGGTACCACTGTCTTCTTCCAGATCATAATAGTTGAATACCTCGGGACATTTGCAAACACGACTCCTCTTACAATCGTACAATGGTTCTTCAGCCTATTTATTGGTTTCTTAGGAATGCCAATTGCTGTATTCTTAAAAGGAATCCCTATGGACTAGTCATGAATTCACAAGGATACGTTTCCTACAAACTCTTTACATCGATGTGAAGAAATGGACGGTTCGGTTCTTGCAATCTTCATCACTGCAAATATTGTAAGATTCAACATTTTTCCGTTTTTTTTTTTATCGTGGCAAGTTTATGGCCAAGGATCTTCTAAAGAAGCTGCAAGGCATCATTAGGCCTGTCAAGAATCTTTTAATTGAATTCAAATTTGTAAGAATAACAGTAGTTTTCTTCATTCAAGTAGTTTCTTCATTCAAATAGTTCTTTCCCAACTCGAGAATAAGCTATAAGTAGGTACCACGTCCCCATTCCTTATACTTCAAAAAATGTTATTATTAATTTACATGTAGGGGTCGACCAAGGTCCCACCTAAGCAGATGTGATGTTTAACAAAATAAAATTGCACGGATAACAAGTTAGCTTTTAACGACACAAATCATCTAACGATCTAAATCTACAACAAAATTTTGCATGATCTTCGAATCTAGCCTAATAAAGAGAGGTTACATTCTTCCATATGAGTCGCTTTTAGAAAATTGAAATAAAGTATGTATTTGTGACAATGTATCAAAGATTTAAAGAGGATATGAACATAAATGATTGATTATAATTATCATCGTAGATTTTTCTATTACAAAATGGTGGATGCTATTGCCATGCCAATACTCTCTCTCTCTCTCTCTCTCCGCGCTTGAGATAAACATATGTAAATGATGAAATGTGATCATACGAACTGACTGGGAATAGGTGTTTACGTACGGCTCACACGTTTTTGAGGTGCAAGTTGAACAATGTTGGCATCGAAGCTGACATAGATCCACCTAATTCCCACAGTATCAAATCAAATTCTTCTTCTTATATACACAACCTTTCTCTTCTCAAACTCTCGCTCTATCTCTGTTTCTATGTTCTCTATCTCCGCCTAAAAAGGCCAAACGTCCGATTGCTACAAGAGAAGGCTGCCCAGAAAATCTTTAACATTTGAGATAGTTCTTTGGGAGATTGGTCGAGGAAATCTTGGGATTAATTATTGTACATTTTGTAGAAAACTGTATTAGCCAGAGAGGAGATCCGAGTGGAAATCTGAATTATTAAAAAAAGATTTGCATTTTGGAATTCTTCTTGTGTTCCCATCTGCAAATTTTCAAGGTGTTGGATAGTTCTTTTAATGGAAAGTGTCAAATTTGATTTTATGTACCAGAATCACATAATAAACAAGAAAAATGAAAGCTGAAACCTTAATTATAAAGGTGATCATGGTAAAACATTTCTTTTTTCTGTGTTTGTGTCCATGAATCAATCAGTATTTAAATGCTGTCAGCCAATTCCAATGCTAAGGGAAAAAAGAAGAAATCATATTACAAAAATTTTGCAATGACATCTTTAATATTTAGCTGACATGACGTCCAACTGTTTGCAGAATAGAATGACCTATATCCTCTCCCACCTCCATTGCCGACTCAAAAAGGCTTTATCTCAACTAAATCGAAGATCAGAGCGTACTCCTCTGCCCAATGTACTATGAATCATTCATTGGACTGTCTCTTTTCTGAAGATTATCTAGCAGATGTCTCAATCTTAATGGATTATGACAACATCTGTTGGAAATATCGAAGAGGAGAAGATGGAGACGGAAACAAGAGATGAAGAATAGGCTTGAACATGTATGTGATACACTGTCCTAAACACGATATTTGTCTCTTCTAGTATGCTTTTAGAATTTTCAGCAAATAGTTCAGAGGATTGACAAGCCTTCAAGAAAGAAGTAGAAAAATAAAAATGATTCTTTCTAGTCGAACTTGTTAAAAACTTGAAGAATGTTTGAATACGTATTAGAATATGAAATAATCAATTTTAGAAAATGAATGACAAAATCTTATGTTGTTTTATTATATTTGGAATTGAAAATTTATCACACATTTATTTACCACGAAAATATTTCAAACACGTGAAAAGTCGAGAACTTTCCACCGAACGGCACCAGAAATTCAAATGAAAAATCAGCCCAACGTCTAAATTTTTTAATCATGCGTACGCGTGATTATATTCTTGCTTACGCATAGTGAAAGTAAAATTGTTTCAATTTCATGTGGACAACTTCTTGTGTACACAAGGCCATTTGACCCGTACTTACACACGGTTAAACAAAAATCACCCAACGTTGTCTTTCAATTTTATTATTAATTCTTTCATATTTCAACCCAAATTTTGATCAACAAATAATTATATAACAACATCATCTATGCACACACAAGTATTCTTGTAAGTTCTTCCTCGTTTTTCTCACAAAATTTTTATAGTTCTCGTCCATGGGCCATTAGGAATTATGTCTAAATCATTAAATTCTTTTTAAGACTTTAGTGTTGGAATTTGATGTTAAAAAATGCAGAAAATTCATGTTTATTTCCTGGATATCTACAAACATGGTGAAGCTTCTCCATGCTAAAGCAGCAGAGAGGCCGTGGACATAAACGTGAGCGAGTAATCTCAATTCGTGGGGTTCCACCCGAGGCTGTCCGAAGATTCGTTTCTTATATTATTCCCGGTAACTTCAAATTTCTCAGTCTTTTTAAAATGGTATATTCATATTGGCTCCACTCTGCACTTCACTAATTGCAAGTTGTGCTTTCATAGCTACGAAGAAGAAAAAATGGAGGAATTTGCACTTCCTTTACTGGTGTTGTCACATGCATATGTTGTTCCTCGGCTGAAGCGACTGTGCGAGTTGTGGCTAGAGCAGAAATTGATGAATATCGAGAACGTAATCGACATCTTTCAGATGGCTTTGCTTCGTGATGCTCCTCAGCTTAGCCTCATTAGCCATCGTTTCATCCTGAGGAATCTTAAACCAGTTTCTGCCACTGAAGGATGGAAAATAGTGAAAATCAGCCACCCGAACCTGGAAAAGGAGATTACTGAGTCCGTAATTTATGAGGACGTTGTGAGTATATTCCCCATTTCTGTGATTTCTTTCTTTTTGATATGAATTCCATGCTGATTTTTACTTGTTCAGGCGAAAAAGGAGAGGACGAGAAGGGTTAATGAGAGAAAAATTTATCTACAACTATACGAGGCAATGGAAGCTCTTCTCCATGTATGTAGAGATGGTCGCCGAACTATTGGCCCACACGACAAGATATTAAGAGACGATCGAGCTCCTTGTAAGTGTGAAGCTTGTAAGGGGTTAGAAATGCTTATTCGCCACTTTGCTCGGTGTAAGATGAGAGGTCTCGGTAGCTGCATCCATTGCAAGAGAATGTGGCAGATCTTGGAATTGCACTCTCGTCTGCGCTCATTCGGGGACGTTTGTAAGGTTCCTTTGTGCAGGTCAATATTTCTTTAACCTCGTTCTCAATTTTCCTTTCGTTCCCTCTCCCCACCCCAAGCATAACCATTTAAGTTTAATCATGAACAAATATTTTTAGCTTCTTTTTCTTTCTCAGTACGGTCCCATATTGCTCGAATGCATTTATTTATAATTACTTATATTCGGAATGCACTTACTAATGTAGTATTGGTATTACAGGAACTCTAGGCTTAAGAGAAGAAAACAAAGCAAAAAAGAAGATACTAAATGGAGATTTTTTTTCAAAAATTGTGAGATCAATTTCAGGAGCTCCATTCTTTTCATTGGAATCAACATGAAGTGAGGCTGGCTAAAAATAAGTGAAGAAAATGAAAATACATGTAGAGCCCATTTGTCAAGATTTTTAAAAGTCAAAAACTATTTTTGAAAATAAGAAGTTGCTTCTAAACGTATCTGAATAATTTTGGGAGTGTTTAGCTGATATAAGGTAGTTTTCTCATAAAACTCTTTTACAACAATGAAGTAAAAACATAAATCCTAATAAACGACCCGTAAGTAGATAAAGGAGGATACAAGGAATCATTTTCTCTTATAATACACAATACATATTGTACATCTGAAGCTGGAAAATAGTTATGTACAGCATGTTTGAGTTCCATTTTTTTTAAATAATGTATTTTGTAATAATATTTTGATGTAGAATGTGCGGTTAAAAAATAAAGAATTTTTTTATATTTACGTCTAATATTATTTTATTGAAAAATGTGTGATTAAAAATAAGAGAGATAAAAATATAATTTAAAAATAATGAGAATCAAACAAGGTTATAAACCAACAAGCTTAGCTGGTGTATTCACTATTCACTCCTATCTTTCGAGCTATTTTTTCTTTTATTATAACTACAATTATTTAGGGTGTTTCTGAGTCACATTATTTTGAAAGAATGTATTTTGAAATAGTAGATTGATGGAGAATGTGTTGAAAAAGAAGGAAAAATTATTGATGTGATGAAAAATATTATTTTATTGAAAAATGTGTAGTTAAAAATAGGTAGAAGAATGATAATGAAAAAATAATGCGGCTCAAACAGGGGTTTATTTTGACTATCGATGTTTGTGGCGTGTCATGTTTGGCCATCATTAAAATTATAATTAATTTTTTTCTCTTCTTATTAATCACACATTTTTCAATAAAATATTATTATACTTAAATCCATTTTTTTCCCTTTTTAACCACATTCTTAAAAAAATAAAATATTATTCTAAGAATTAAAATAGCAAATAATGGGAGCCAAATGGGGGCAAAATAGTAAGAAAATGTTAAGTTCCAAGTCAAACAATTAGCAAAATGTTAAAAATGAAAAAAGTTTATTGTTCAATAAACACTAATGGTGACTCATTCTTTCTCCCTTTTTTTTTTTTAATTCATTTTTCTAAGGTACTCATTTTTAACTACGCATCCTTCCATCAATCATTAAAAACTTTTAAAAGTATAATATATTTTTCAAATAAAATAATATTATACACAAATTTAAAACTTTTCATCACTTTTTCAATACGCATCCTTCCATCAATCATTAAAAACTTATTCTTCCTAACAAAGGGAGCCAAACACCCACTATAAAATACGGAGCCTCAAAGACTTCCCTGTCAATTGATCCCGCCTCTCTTCTACTTAGGAACGAAGGTTTTGAATCAACGCCGAGATTCATTTCGATGATCGTGCTCCGACGAGACTTCCGATCCTTCAAATTCCGGCGTGTTTCTGTAGTTTTCGGTCGATTTCTAGTTTAATTTACTGCCATTCGCCTGTAAGAATAGACGCGTTACGCAAATTGTTACTTTGAATGGAAAAAGATTTACTAATCGTAAAATCAAAGTTCAGGAGTTTATGGATAAAATGTAGAAGCTCATTGAGAGCGGCCTGAAGCGATAACTAACTACGCAGACGAACGTGTGATGAATAATTGTAGGAAGTAATTTCTGTACCTTAGTTTGGATTGGATGAATCAAAGCATTAAATAAATTATCTATTCGCGATGCCTTGATTTATTTTATATTCTCTTGAATGGCTATGTAAATCACTGCTCTAACTACTTCTGTATAGAAAAGAAGCGTCTATTTGCTCTCAAATTGCCCATCTCCTGGTGTTGAGGCTCAATTCTATTTGACATTGTATGAAAGTCATTTGTATTAATCCACAAGTTCTTTTGTGACGGCTTGCCTGCAGATTCTGTAAGCTTTTCAATAGTTGCATTTGTCTTTCTTCTGCTGGAATGTGGATGGAGCTGGATAATTCGATCTGATTCTATACAAGATGCTTCTGAGGTACTTGTCTATTCATGTTTATCCGCCACCATTAACATTCTCGTCAACAAACTATGGCGAGGCTCTTGTGTTACTTGGGGTTTAGCTAAGATGACATGCTTTCATCGTCAGAACTTCTATCATGTTGTATGTTATATCTATTGAGCACTGGAAGTGATGCAGTTACAGGAATTCTGAATGATCTCGCAGCACCTATTGTTGTCCTGTCCTGCATCGTCCCAACATCTTTGCAGACACTATCCAACGTGGAGAGAAAATCTCGCACAATCATGAAAATCCTGAAAGGATGGGCCTCCTCTCTTACAGCATCTCCGTGGAAATACTCTGTCAGCTCTTTCACCAATGATAAGGTTGCCATCTCTTCAGCCTTAACCCCATTGATTTCCTTTTGAGCATAGTCAAGAAACATTTGCATTGAGTTGAAAAATTTTCCTTGTGAATTTTGTTTCTCATGCAGCAAAACCAATCTGACTTTCTCAAGTCCTATTTCAAGCTTGGAGACATAACTACTCAATAAATCTGAGTCCATACCTGCTGCCCTTCTGACATTGCCAAGCTCTTTGCTTAACCCTGCTACAACTTGCAACCCTTGCCTTTTAAAATCCTCCTCTTTAAAGCTGAAGTTTGTTTTATCTGGCATACTTTGATTAGTTGGATCAGAATCTGCTCCTTCCGATCTGAGAATCTCTTGGACCACAAAGTGTAGTAAAGTTGTCTTACCATCCGTTCCTTTTATGTCTACTAATTTCAACAAAGTATCAAGTTTAAAAGCTCTGGCATCACCACGGTTGGTACCGACATTCATTCGGTTTCCTGTCCTTAGAACAGCTTCAAGGAGTTTAAGGAATAGGCGACTGTTTTTCAGTTCTTCACTTGCCTCCTGCATGGTGTATGAGTTAAATGCAAGAAAATTCATGCAATTAATAGGCACTGATATTTCCAGTTGCCCTTGAATAACATTTGGTTAGGTGATTAATACAAGCATGCACTTGAACTATTTATTTAACAAGCCTTATCATTTCAATAACCAAGCTAAATGGAATAATTGATAGTACCTCTATAGTTAGAAAGGACTTTCTCAAGTATTTTACTTCTGTATCGAAGTTTGCTCTGTATAGCATGGCCTCCACTCGTTTAAAGGCAAATGGAATATCAAGAACTGCCTTGAGGAATCGCTCTGCTGTCCCTAATTTAGAGATGTCACCATTGTAGTCTTTAAGTTTTATCTCTTCCTCCTTGGTTGGTGTCATCTTCACTAAAGTCTCTAAAAGGTCTGCACCTAATCCCTCTGGATTTCCTGCACCACCAAACAAACTTGCATCGGTTATGAGTGGGAACCGTAAAAGAGTAGTTTAGAATGAAATTTGCGACTTATAAGTAAAGTTAATTGTATTGGGACAGCTTGTGTGTTCTGTTAGTTCACATCTGAGAGTGCTGATATGCAAGTTTTTATGATGGGGCACCGTATCACTGGTAATTGCATGTGCAAGATAAGTATGCTTCTGAAGTTGATCCAAGACTAAAGAAGGGCATATAGATTTCAGTTAACATATAACTTTTTAACCAGTATGTCTTATACGAAATCTAAGTGAAAGGATCATAATCATCCAAATATATCCAAAGGCAAGACTACAAGTGGTGAACCAAGTGCAGGCGCAAAGGAAAAAGCTAATTTCTTCCTTTATCCTTATTTGCCTCTGAAGAGAGAGATTTTCTTAGAATCTGCCTTTAACCCTAGTTTCCTCTAAATAAAGAAGTGACAAAATTAAACCACCCACAATGAGTGCACTGGTGCCTTCTCAATTGTTTAGGGTCATTAACCTTGAATATGATAATCCTTTAGCTTGAATTACTAACTTTTTAATTGCTTTGAGATTGCATCTCTATCAGAATGCTTTTATTGTTCTAAATCCATTATTGTTTCTATATTGTCAATTAATATGTGATGGTGAATCTTGCTCCAAAGGGAGTAAGTCCCATTGTCCTTTGAGGATTTTTGGGTAGGTAGAAAAGGTTGGCAGTAGTTGACGGACTCACAAACTCCAAGTATAAAGACCAGTAATAAGTTATCCCGTTCTGGTCTAATAGAAGAATGAAGTCTGGGTTATAAGAACATAAATCCTGTGATTGATATTGTGTGGCATCTTTTATAAGCATCCATATCCATCAGTTTGTGCTTGTTAATGGGATCTTATTGTTATACCTGTCTTCTTCTATAGATCAATTACCTTAATACTTCTGTTATTCAAGTCCACTTGAAATGACTATAAATTTTTTCTTTGTTCATTTTGTACCTGGTTCCGTTTTGATCTGTGCATAATCCTCATAGAGAGCAGAAAATGAATATGTTACAGATATTTTGCACCTGTTCTATAGAAATTATTGGATAACTTGAATTCACTAGGATCTTTCAGGAATGGAGACAAAATTTCATACCATCTAAAAGTGCTTCTGAAACCTCATCCCTTGTCACATTCAACGCTCGTAATAGTATAGCTATGTTCTGAGACTTCTTTGGGTCCAGCACTCTGTTCTCCATTTCTAAAGGAGGGAGGACCGACTTCCTAGTTGCTTCTTTAGGAACTGAATTTGCAGAACTCCATCCAAAAAGTGATTCCATAGCTTCCTCATTTAACCTACAGGTTGATATCTTCTAGTGAAAGATTGCAAATTGCTATCAGTAATAGTACCCTAAGAAATGTATGCTGTTCTACTTACTGGAAAGAGCTTGAATTTAGCTGGTCCCAAACAGTGGCTCTGTCCGAGGTTGTTCGTACCTTGTCCCAATGAAAAGGCTTCAACTTGGGTTTTGATCCTTCACTGTCCTCTGCATCTTGTTTATCCGATGAATTGAGACCTGTATTAACTTCTTTGACTGGACTTGTCTTCTTAATCCTTGGAGTGGCTCTGGGGCTAGGACTCCTTGCTTGTGACCTTATCAACGTGGAAGCCGGTGAAGGTGTATTCTTTACAGTGTTCAATCTTCTGGAAGTTGGCATTGGTGGCGGTGGCGGAACTGGGATTTTGGATGCCTGCTGCACGTCATTGTTTATCCATTGAAGCCGTCCAATATCCAGTGGTGGCGGTGGTGATGAAAATTTAGGCCTTTTAGGAATATATGGTTGAGCTGATATGCTCGGCTGCTCTTCAGATTGCTTCAGTGACTCTAAGGAAGAAGCAGCTCGTGGTGGTGGTGGTGGTGGAGGAGGAGGAGGAGGATGAAACGGATAAGGGGGTAGCAATTGGTTAATTGTTGGTATGATAGCATGTTTTGTATCAGGGGAAGACATTGAAAGGCAAGACTTTGGTGAAGTTCTCTTTGGTTGAGGGACAACATGATCCGGCCTGGCCTGGTGCATCAGGCTAGAATTATTGCTTGGACAGCTGTGGCGTGAACTGGGGGACATGTTGCTTACTGATGAGGCGTGTGCGCTATAAAAAGTAGTATCATGACTCTCATCGTCTGATGATGATATGGGTGGCGATAAATTTATGCTAGGTGACGGGGGCTTGTTCAATGGTGGCAGTGGCTGAAGGTCAGGACTAGGCCTATACCGTTTCTGATCAGATCTTTCTATAGATTTCAATTTTTGACTAGGCGAGATATTGATAACATTTGTCTCGCCCACTGATCTTGTAGTTGACGGCTCCACCGTCCCAACATATAGAAAAGTGGACGGTCCTACTCCCGAGTCTTCATTGATCCTCTGTGAATTACCACTAACAAGCTTTTGCGAAACGTCAGGATGTTTCACTCTGTGTTTGTAGAGATAGAATGCCAGTGCCGAAAACATTCCCAACGTAACAATCCCAACTGATATCGCAATTGCCACTTTCTTTGCTGGCTTGGATGGTTGGGTGACAACTGGATTCCACACTGTCGTGCCACTGGCTGGTGCCTGTGGAGACTGGTGGACCTGATCAGGTGTCGACCCGTTGGGGAGTTCATGGAAGAAGGGCTGGTCTTGATCTGGTGATTCTGGGCTGTCTGGAGGAGGAGGTGGCGGCGATAATTCTGATCGAGGTGGAGGAGCTGAACTTGCTGGAAACAATGGTTGGTGCAAAATTCTCCTGTTTTTCTTCTCATCAACGGAATCTTGAAATCTATGCTCTTCCGCTCTTGTGATTTGAAGTCTGAAATACGTAATCAATGATAGAATCAAGAAAGCGATCATACAACGAGGTCTCATTTTGCTGTTCTCTTGACAGGAAGCTCCTTTTTGTTCTTTTCTTTCTTCACCCTGTTCATCTGATTTTGGTCCTAACCTCTGCGTCAAGAAGACTCTGTATGACAGAGAAAGATCCTGTACTTCTCTAAATGAAGATCTAGTTGCGCAAAGTGGAATGATCTCAACCTCTGCAGCAGCCACACTTTCATTCAGGTGTGTTCACATTTGTTTATTAATACAAAGCTACATATTTCCAAACTATTAGCCCTTAATTCTTTTCTATTAAAATATATTTGGTCTTAGTGGTGTCACTCAATCCC
Organism: Fraxinus quadrangulata; assembly: GCA_903798255.1. Lineage (NCBI taxonomy): Eukaryota > Viridiplantae > Streptophyta > Magnoliopsida > Lamiales > Oleaceae > Fraxinus > Fraxinus quadrangulata. The sequence continues at coordinate 34,849 of CAIGRB010088725.1, read as the reverse complement.
TGTAAGCCTATTTTTGGCTTATGTTTATAAATTGTTTATGAGCACAAGTCACCATTTTATTTACACATTTTGAGGACTAATATGTAATATTCACCACTCATTTTTATTTATCTATAATTTCAACTGTTTATAAACACTTTCTAAAAAAATCTAGTTTATGTAGTTTTACTGTAATTATTTTCTAGTTCTCCTAAAATAGTTATTAAGGAAGATGAATAGAATATGGCCTTATTTTGTGCTTTTGTAAATTAATGGGCGATGATGACCATGCAGCTAGGGTAAAAGGACCAAGTTAGTTCCTTTTTGTTCTAAAGAATTTTAGAACATTTGCTTTTCGTAGTTGCCGAGTGGGTGGAGGGACATGTTAGAGCATCTTCATTGAAACAATTTGCAATGTTTACTTACACGTGGTGAGCAAAATAAGGATGGAGAAAAGAGCATCTCTAATGGGATTGTGGATTGAACTAATTGTTAGTTTTATGTACAAGAGAGGATGTAGGAAAAAATGAAGATAAATTATGAAAAGTTAAGGGCACGTTCTCTTTACCATTTTCAAATTGTTTTCTATTTTCGATTTTTCAAAATACTGAAATGCGTTCTCTTTTCCATTTTCGAAAAGACGTTTTTGAAAATAAGTTAAAAATTAAAAAAAAAAAAAATCCAAAAAAATTGTCGTTTTGAGTGTTTCCAAAACATTTTTTCAAAATGTAAAAAAGAATATATTTTCTATAATTTCAAAATGAACACTCAAAATATAAAATTCAAAATAAATTTAAAATTCAAAACATAAAATTGAAATACAAAGAGAATAAAAAACTCATCCTTTATGAAAATAAATTATAGAAAATTAATTCAAAGATGATGATGTGACGCTTTTTTTTGGGTAAGACCATTGAAGATGCTCTTGCAGTGTTTTGTTCTTGGTGCCGTTAAATCCTACTGTACAGTTTGCATAAAACAATTTCGTGTCATGTACAATCTTCATTACTTTTGCATTGAGGAACAGTTGTGATTGATGGGGACGTGATGAAAGCAATACCGCAATGGGATAGTCAAATAATTCTGCATTTTCAAGTCATTCTTTTCCTCTTCTTTTACTTTGTAGTTTAAAATAAGCATGTTTGATAGAAATTTAAATTTTAATCTAAATTAAAATTATTAATTAATTTTAAATATATATTTTGTGGGATTCATAATTTTCCAAACATTTCATCCATTTTTATAAAAAGTTATTAAAAATTTAATTTTAATTCTCACCAAATAAGAGTTAAATTTATTTCGAAAATTATTTTAAAACAAATTAATGGGGTTTTGAGCTTCAAATTCGATTCATAGATTATGGTAAAAACCATTCAAGTCAGATAAGGATTTTTAGACATATTCGAAGCAATATTATCTAAAATTTTATTTTTAAAAATGCAGTTTATTAGAGTTAAAAATAATTTGCTATTATTTGATCCACTACCGACAATAGCTGTTGAGCTTATACTTTTTAGCTTTTCTTTTTCTTTCAATTCTCTCTAGCTTGAAAGTGACGGGGGCAACTGGCTAATTGCTCATACCACAAGAAGAAAAGGTCAGAGGTTACACGTCTACTTTTTGGTTTATAATTTTTTTGTGTTTCGTGATCAATCATGCTACTTTTACATTATTATTTACATTGTGTCATTTGACAGCATACAATTGAACAGTTTAAAAAACACTTTACCCGTCCACAATTTTTTTAAAATATGGATGATGTAAAAAATAATGTACATCGAAAGATGTACACTTAACATTATTGTTTCATAATCCTCCAAATCCCCGATTGTTCGTAAGGGTTAGCCGATTAGGTAATATATATCCGTACAATTTATAGAATAGAATGGTGGGGTTTTAATAATTTCTACTTAATTAAACAAGTTAAATTCTTAATATTTGAACAAAATATTTAAACAAGTTAAATTCTTAATACACTCAGCCACGTATAATATAATTTTCATATCTTGATCGCGACTTATGAAGAGCTTGGGATTCGTATAGGTGAGTTGTCGCTATTTATCTATCGTCAATCGAGAGCATGAGATTCATTCTTTTGGACTTTCTAAGCTAAAACATTTTTGGTAATGACTGGCTACCGACCAATTTTTATAACAAATTGTTGGCTCTTATTTTAGAAATTTGCTCTTTTTCAATTTCTTTCATTAATTTATCGAATATAAATTCATAGGGGCATATTTTAATTGAATTAATTACTAGAGAGAGATTTTAAACCGGTGACTAACTTATTGTGAACTGTATGTTAGCTACAAATACTTTAATGTTAGACGAGTGAATTAATTTGTTTTACGTCGTGATTATGAGATGTGTCCTAATTCATGGTTTAAAATGATCAATTCGATGATTGGATGTTTATTGCCAGCAAAAAAGCCGAAAATGAAGGGTCTGTCTAATCCAGGTGGTCAATTTAGAAACAATCATAATTTGGAACTGTCATTATACCAAAAAAAATGACATTTCCTATTTAGAAACGGTGACTGTCGGTGTACACTCATTATTTTTATGAGAAGTGCTATGTGTACGCACTTTACACAGTATTTTTTACAGCTCCCTCACAATAGGAGGGCCCATGATTTTTTATCGTGGGCCCCCCTATTGTGGGGGGGACTGTGAACAATGCTGTGAAATAATGCTGTACAAATAGCATTTCTTTATTTTTATTTAAAAATCTGCCACTCTGCTCTACAGTGAAAAAGTCGTCATGTAATAAGAGTTAATTAAATCACAAATCGCCGACATTTATTTTTGATTATTACTTGTTCATCTAAAAATAGAGGATTACTGATTGTCACTTACTTTTACACAAAATTATTCATCTATCACCAATCTCAATTTTATCCATCCATTTGGACAAAAAAAATCATGTGCCAAATGAAAATCCTATGTGACCATTGACGTGAGTCATGGACAACACGTTTTAACAACCATTTTTTCCCTTACAAATAGAAAGAATCATTCATTTCCTAACTCCATAAGCATTTTTAATTTTTTCCTATCTTCATATCAAAAACCTAATCGAACTTAACCACAATCACATTCACCTCTACCTCCACCACCTCTTCACTAAATTCTCTGCCCCCACCATCACAAGTTAGTTAACAATACTTGGTAGATCAATCTCTTCAATTATATTACAATCAACATTTATTATATAATTACAATTAACGAACTGATTCCGTTAAAAAGAAGGGTATATAATTTTTTACCATTCCCATCGAGGTAAATAAATTCTTACATAGCAAGCAAACAATCATACTACTTTTATTATAAAAATAGCTAAACCTGTTTATATTATTGGAAAAGTTGGGAAATTCCATTTTTGTTTCGCAAGTTAAGCATCCCACCTTTGCTTGGATAGTTGGATGTATTGGGATTCCGACACTAGTACAACAAAGGTGCCTTTCCGTTCATTTGACCTGTAAAAAAATGAAAGAAAATATGAAAAATAGACGTGCAGTTAAACCAGAACTTGTGATTGTAATCCCTCGCCATTTCAGTAGTATCCTCAATTCTTCCACATCTTGGCTGCCTGCTTGTTACCACATTTTACACCCATCATCTTCCCTGCGCTACCTTTTCATCCCTGCACAACCCCATTTTTGTACCCCGTCTTTGTTGAAAAAGTTTCATTATTTATTCAATTAAGACAATTTTGTTTTCTATCTATCTTGTTTGTAGGCTAAGAGTATCTCGAATACATTACATCGATTGCATTTAGGCGACAATTAGATTCAAAAACTTCTAGTTTACGTGACATTCATGCCTATTGAATAGGTATTTAATTTCAAATTTCATCTCCAATTTGTTTAGCTTATAACTAGAAATGATTGCTTACATGTATTTTATAAACTCTAAAATAAAATAAATAAAATCGAGAGGAAGGAGAAAATTTGTCTTTATGAACATCAGGAATCTGGAGAGAATAGAAAGTTTTAAATTTTTCGTATTCATTCCAGATAATGTTTATTTTTTCCTTTGTCATATGGCTAAATAGCGTCACAGTCAAATTGCATGGTAGATGAATTTTTTAAACATTAGCTATTCTTACTTATATGACAAATTTC
>CAIGRB010088725.1:10287-20386 GCA_903798255.1 Fraxinus quadrangulata | reverse complement strand
CGGCAAAGGCGCGGAGCTGAGCTGCTGAATGCACGGTTGGCTGCAGGAGGGAGAGTCTTAACTGTCGAGGGTTTGCTTTGCTCGCCGTGATTTTGGAATTAGATTTGGAATTTTGGGAATTGAATGCATATTCATATGGACACGAAAGCAACCAGGCCCTGTTTGGGCCAATTTAATAAAAGGGAAAATTACCTAAAACCCAAAATTTAATTCTCTCTGTGTTTCGTTTTAAATTTTGAATTCATTTCGTATTTTGTGTGCAGACAGACTCTGTTTTAAAATTGCTGAAAATACGTTCTTTTTGTCATTTTAAAAAACTATTTCTCAAAACATAAAAATGGAAAACACGATTACTTTGAAATTTTGAGAATATTTTTTTAAATAATATTTTCTTCAAGAAATCCAATTATTCAATAAATTTTAATAGTTTAATGTTAATATAATATCAAATAACATATAAATTTTAAAGTTGGTAAATCTTGAAATATTTTTTTTCCAAATATAAAAAACACAACCTAAATTAAATTTGACAATCCCTTGTTTTTGTCATTGTACATAACTTGTGACAAGAATTACCTAATATCAAATCACAACCAAACATAATCAAGTTGCAAAAAAGGGGAACACTAATCTTATGTTGACATGGTTATAAATACATCATTCGAAAAAATACATCCTTCGAAAATAGTGAATTTAATCATCCAGCAATGAAAAAGTTACTTGATGTATGTTTAAAAGAATATGTTGTATTGATGAAAGCGAGGAACATGAAGGAGCATACAGAGAGAAAAAAAATCCAAAAAATTCCTAAACAAACTCGTTAAAAGTCCATCCACCAGTAGATATAATATACCAATAACATACCATACACAAGTTAGAACGGACAGAATAAAGCAATTGATACAACATAGAATTTCCGATAACTCAAGAGAAGAAAATGCCATTGAACCATAACTTGCAAATTTGTCCGCAGTTGCAAGATTTATGCCTAAACCACCAGCTCTAGTAGATAGAAGAAAACAAAATCTGGATGAATTCTTTGCATTAGACCTATCTATTCAAATTTGTCTTTCATAATGCCATTTCTGACAAATAAAAGAGAGTTTCAGATAACATTTCCAGATATATTCTTCTCATATGTAAATTAAATTAAATAAACCTAAATCACCATTCATACCCCCATGACTACAATAGTCTTCTAATAAATCCAATATATGCTCAAATTGGGTATATATCAGAACTTTGTGGCCCTGATCTTTAAGTTTGACCATCATCTTGTCCAAAAGTAGTAATTTTTCAGAGGATTCCACCAGTTGCTTGCCATGTATATAATTATCCGAATTAGTAGTGGTAGTGAATATAAAAAAAGTGAGACAAAAACAAGTTTGAGAAAAATAATTGAACCTAAAAGCAACAAGCACATATTGCCATATTTTAAGATGAAGTCCATCAAGATAAGGCTCTAAGGTGCTACATATCACAGCTTCAACAAGCATTCCAGTAATTCCCATATGACTTCTCATTTTTAGCTAAGCAAACCCATTTTCTAATCTATCAACAATAAATATGAGAAATTTGAAGTCAAGTGAACATATTACTTGTCAAAATCATTATTGTCCTCTGGTTTAACACCTTCCAGCATAAAATGGTGACAACAGAGCTTGCGCAGTTCCATAACCACATTTATAAGGGAAATATAAGAATCAACAAAGTTCAAGTAGATTATATTCCTTCTGCTTATGTTCAACTCTACATGCAAAATCAGTCACAATCAAACATAATCAAGTTGCAAAAAAGGGGAGCACTAATCTCATGTTGATATTGTAAAAAGGGGAGCAACCCATATAATCCAATTCTCTATAGAGACACTCCACAAATTCAAATTTTCAATAATTTTTATGAAACTATGCAAAACCCAAATCACAGTTTAATATTGGCATAAACAGCAATAAAAGGTCGAAAAGTTCAAAACATATTATTAGAAAATGAACACGATAAATTCACAACAACACTTGCCCGATATACTTGAGATACACTAAACAATTGCCACCAACTTGAAAGAACTCGAGTTAAAACTGAACATACAGAATGACAAGCATCACAAACTTTTCCTGCTCAATTTGCATTCTAAATTGCAAATTCACTAATCTCTCTTCCAATTCCCCCTGCCACCCCCCTCCCCTCTACAACTAGAGAGCAGAAAAATTGAATTATACGGTTCACACAAATTCAATAATATTCGACCTATACAAAATTCCTGAATGTTTTGTATTTCAGAATATTTTCAATATAACTAAGATTCTTCCATTAAGCTTGCTTTCTCCTATAACCTTTGACTGCAAGACATCAACAATCTAGGAGACTACATGAAATAGAAAAGAAGGTCATGAGAAATCGAGGAGAGGGAGATACAACAGTCAACAACAACTTAGATTGCACAGGGGTGAAACATTGTTATCTATCAGAAGCTGAAATTTTGAGCATTTTTCTCTGATAAGAGATATAATTGTGATTTCAATAGATTAATAATTAACTCTGTAAAACTTGAAATTACTAGCTATAATTCTAGTTGCACCAAAAACCTATATAGCCAAATAAATTTGGGAATGATCATTGTAATCATTTATTGGGAAAGTAAACCAACATAAAGAAATATCATTTTTTTGTGAGTAATACATGTAATGAAAGAATCAACTCGTACTTTTGAAGGAAATTTGCCTGTTGAATTGCAATAAAAAAGTGCACAGAAAGTTCTCTTGATTTCAATCTATTCAAGAAAAGTTGAAAAGAAAGAAAGAAATGGTAAAAACGAAGGAGGAGAGATAACAACTATATTTAGATATACAAATTTAAAGCAGAGATAACAACTGTCTCGATTTAAATGGACACGAATGCAGGGCCATTAAAAAAAGGATAATAACTGAAATTTGAACAAGATCCGGACAAAATAGAGTTCTTGGATAATTATCAGCATATTTAGCTACCTGCCTTTTCAAAATGCATCTTCATAGTTCATAGGAATCTTATTAGCAGTATATGTATATGAATAGTTAACCATTACCTTTAGTTCGAAATTCGAAATCAAAATAGTATATACTAACAAATTAAACCCACTTTTAATTAAGCAAATGGATGGCAGTGAACACTTGCTCAGAGGCATTCAAAATTGCAATCATAATGAATTCTAGCCTCAATATGCACGATTCAGATAAATAAAAATCTTTACATCCCAATTCTGAATAAAAAATTTCTCCAAGAAATTATAAAATGTCACTGTCAAAATTATTTATTTTTAAAATGCATTTAGAAGTTATAATAATAATAAACCAAACCAAAGAGAAAAGATGGGGAATGAGTGGGAATGAAGCAAACAGTAAACTTTATCCTCTACCTGTAACATTGGTCCACTTGAGCTCACTTTAGAATTGAAATCCAGAATTGAAGAGATGGTGAAGTGGGTTCTCCCATAATTCAAACATTTTGAAAATATTGAATCAAAACGTTAAAAAAAGGCAATGAGTTCTGACTAATTTTAAATAATTTAGACACTAAAAAGTGAATCAAATACAGATTCTGAGGTCAGAAAGCGGTAATTGTGTATGGTTAATTTGAGACCAAACCGAGGTCATAGCACACACATCTTGGTTTGGTGATGAAGACAATTCACAGAAAAACATGTTAATTTTACTTTTTTTTGAGGTTACAGGTAAGGGGTAGGATCAACATGTCACACCACAGTTTTGACAAGCGACGGAGGAGTGGGACCAATACACAAGACATGCGCTGGAGGTGGAAAGACGTCGAGAAATTGGAGGTGAACTGGCATCGGAAAGCTCCCTTATGGAGGCCGTGGGAGATGTGAGTTTAGGGGGTGAAGAAAATGTAAATCAGAGGAAGGAAGGAACGAGAGAGGGGAGAGAGGATAAATCAGAAAATGACGTTTCCTGTGTTTTTTGAAATTAACTTATTTTGTACTGAAAATGTTCAAAACGTGTTTTTGGATGCATTGTGTTTTGAGTACATTTTTTTTTTCAAAAATGAAAAAGAAAACGCGTTTTTAGTATTTTGGAAAATCGAAAACCGAAAATAATATGAAAACAACAAAGAGAACGATGCTTTAATTTTTTATTTCAAAAACCAGCTATTAATATTTTTATTCAATAATCAGGTTATAATCATTTTTAATTTAAAAACACATTATTATACCCCCACTACAATCAACCACCCCCTTCAATATCTTCTTTAATACCCCACCCACCCCATACCTCGATTCCACACACAACAAAACATAATTCAAGGGTGTTTGACGCACATTATGGAAAAAAAATATATTTTATGATGTGACGTGATGAAAAATATGTAGTTAAAAAATAAGAAAAAAATTTAAATTTTCGTGTAATATTATTTTATTAAAGAATGTGTTGTTAAAAATAAGTTTTAAAATAATGAATATTTTCAACAAAGTGTATCAAACAGGGGTTCACACCCATTTTAACACAACCCTCATTTATTCCATTTCCAATCTTTGAATAGCCACCAGCAAATTCCTCACCCTCATCGTCACCGTCGATTTGATAGAAGATCTACTCACCAACCCATATTCCTCTCTCAATTCACACTGCTACAAGCTATCCACCCTCCTAGACCTTGCTTGTCGTGGCTTGTGGCGCACTATCATTGCCAAAGTGGAACGCACTCGATCCCTTTCCCTCTTAAACAAGTCCCATGAACACCTAATCTACCTTACATGCAACCTCCTTGCCCTCATCAAACTTCTCCACTTCTCCAATGCACAACAAAAACTCCAAAATACGGACGATGATCTAGACTGTAGCGATCTTTCGAAGTTTTCGCCCACATTTTTTTGGGAAGGAGTGTGGTGGTTTTTTTTTGTTATGATGGTGGTGTTGATTTTTGATTTGATGTGGATGTAGTGGATTCCAGGTGGTGGTGGCGGCGGCAGTTGTGGAGATGGTGATGATTGTGTAATTCTTGAAACTATTTGATTATGTTTGAGCAGATGATGATCAATCAAGTGATGATTGATAGAAAAAAAAATGTGTGCCTACTTGTGCTTCTTATTGGTGAAAATTTGTTAAAACAATGAATTTTAATTTGTTGAAATTTTTTGGGCTTGATTGTGCTCATTACTGGACCCTGTTTCAGCTAAGTTGTGGATTTCTAGCACTACTTAAGTAAGCTCGGACATACCTCTTGGACAATGTGGTAAATACATGATGGTGTCCTTTGCATTACAGGATTGAGCAACTTAATTGTCAAGAATGATTGCCAAAAATGAAGATGAATACGTGCAGCTAGTAGTGTGGCATTCGATGTTGGGAATGGTGCTGGGGTGGAATGGGTTGGATGTTGCGACGAACTATTGAGTAATTCTGACCATTAAAAGGAATAAATCGTGACTATGACTTAAAATATGTGTGATTTGGGACTAAATTTATAATCATGATCTATAATTTGTATTTTTGTCATCGATAAATAAATTGTGACTAATTAATTTGATAATTTGTGACATAAAATAAGTTGATCTATAAATTTGTGATCGAGAAATAAGTCATGATCAATTAATTGGATAAACTGTGACCACAAAATAACTTGTGATCGTGAAATGAATTGTGACATATAAATTGTGTGATTTGTTATTGAAAAATAGGTTGTAACCTATAAAATAGGTCTTTGATTAAAAAGTTGCAATCATACAACAATGTCACAATCAGATAACAATACATCACAATAAATACATTTCATGTCACAATATATTCATAATGAAAATAGGCATGATCATAGTCAGTCACAAGTAACACAAACTTGGTCATGAAGAATCACAATTAACATATAAAAGGTCATAAATAATCACAATTAACAAAAAAAATGGTCACACAAAAATCATTATTTACTTATTAGATCATAGAATACTGTTAACACAGACATAGTCACTTACAGTCACATTCAAGACAGGTTGGTCACATATAGTCAAAGTTAAAACATATCATATCACATATAGTCATATTTAAGAAAAACCTAGTCAAAGACAATCACATTTAAGAAATATCTTGTCACATACAATTAAAATTAAGATAAACTTAGTCACTAATGGTCAATGGACTTGATTACAAATAATAATAGCTTATACAAATTTGATCACAAACAAAAACAAAACCTATACAACATCTATCGCCATTGCTATTTTGTCTTACTTCGAAACTGAATTGGTATCATAATCTATGCCCATAATTCGTTTCACCTCAATATCCTCATTGCCGACGCCACCTTCTTCCTAAACAACCATTTCCAACGGAGTTAGGTCATTTTCAATAACAAAAATGGAGATTGAAGAAAGGTGTGGATCAACCTCGATGTATTTAAACCGTGGCTCGAGCAGCGAGTGATTTGTAAAAGATGTAAATCCCGACGGAGCCAGAACGGGTGATCGCGTTGGCTCGTCGGATGCTGAATCCGCCATGGTAATAACAGGATTGACAAGCTCTATATGTCTAAGACGACTATAAAATAAATCAAAATTCACAAATTTCTTAAATCCACTATTGTATGGATAATCTAAAAACAGTCATATGAATTTTCAAAAAATTTAAAAAATTAAAATAGATTCTTGCATGTGCAACTATTATAGCAGTTGCCTCAATAGGAGGAAAGCATATTTCAAATATATTTTATCAAGAGCGGTTATATTACCAACACAATTTTTATTTGGTACATCACATTTTAATTGTTGTTAAGTTCATCAATCTTTACTCATTATAACAATTATTTCCTTAACTTTTTTCGTTAAATTTTTATCTTCAACTTTCTATTAATTAGTACGTCTCATTCTTGATAATTATATATAACAAAATATTTTGTTTTCATACTTTGAAATGAGGGTAAAATATTTTTTTGCACTTTCTATTTATTTATATTTTAAAAATATGATGGAAAAATAAGTTATTTTACGCTATTTCAACAAATTCTTGGACATAAAATTGGTATCAAATACAAAATGTGTTAACTAATGAAAAGTTAAGAATAAAAATGATATGAAAAATCGTTAGGATCATTCGTGCTATAATAAATAAAGATTAAAAATTTTAAGTACAATTAAAATGTGATGCAAGATATTATAATTTCATTTTTGCCAAAATATGTCAAACGACATATCCTGCTCAAATATTCTGTGTTGACTGAGAACGTTTCATGACAAAAATAAATTATTTCATTTCAGAGTTCAGTGCAAAAAAGTGGTTTGTCTGCCTTTTTTTTTTTTTTAATGTCATTTTTTTTCATCAAACGGGGAAACACCAACACTTGCAACCGTTTAGAAGGCCTGATAAAAGGTTGCTTAAGTAGTATTTTAGTTTTAGAAATAATGAAAAACTTTATCTTGAAAGAAGCACCCCAAAGAAAATTTCTTCTTGCACCTTTAATTGTTTGATTTATATGGTTATATCTTTTGAGTCTTATCTTCTATCCCACTCTCCAATTAATCACTTTCCCCTTTTTCCTCTAAATGCTACCGTTTTTCCTTCTCGTGTATTCTAGCTCATTTTCCTTACATTCTAACTACTTGTATCACTTTCATCTTTACTTTTACACACAATTAGGAGTGTTAAATGGATAAAGCTGAACTACTCGCAAATATTACTAAAATTGCATTTTTTATTCATTATGACAAGTCGGTACGCACTTGAGTTGACTAGCGACTCTAGCAAGGCTAGTCCCATTTAACACCCATATCCTCAATAGTCCGTCTTTATTTTTTTATGTGGTCCGATCCCATCCGTTTAAAGTTGTTTTGTAAAGACATGGAAGGATAAATGATTTGGAAAAGATAGAAATAGATCAATTTTGATCAAATTTTAGTTTCCACCATCTTTGAGATGGTATATGATGGTTCAATTTATTAATTTGTTTTTAAATAGTGTATTCGATGAATATTGCTGTTATTTTTAAAAAAATCTCGTGCACAATCAATACGATGCTTCATGTTAGACTTCATTAAGACTTTTACGATGATGGACTCAAGAAATACTCTGAGCATTTTAGGAAGAACATGAGATTCAAAAAATCAATTTTCTTGTGATTTATTGATTCACATCGAAAAATCTAATTGCACATGCACGACACATGTCCCGAGCTTTGTCTTACTAGTAGGCATCAATTCAAAAGTACCAAGTTTTCAAGTAGACTAATGTTACACCAAATTCAATTTTCTAAATTTTACTTCAATTATCTATGCAATTTATTAATTAAGCATGGGATGTGTACCAATAAAAATCTCCATTCATCTACTAACATTGTGTGGACAAAATCTTACTTCAACATTAATATTAATTTAATAACTTAACTAATAGACATTATTGACATCATTAGAAAGAAGGACATTAATGATGAAAGTTGATGATGCATGTGAGTCTCTGGAATATTGTGAAATTGACATGTATAGTCCCCAAACTATTTAAACCGTGGCAAGTTAATCCGCAGTTTATTTTTTTTACATCGTTCCCTTTTTTTTTTTTAATTTGTAGCAAGTTAGTCATCATAGAAGGTTATAATTATATCCATTAATAAATCGCCTATCAAACTATCTCAAACTCCTTGGTTTGCACCCTTTTCTCGCACTCCACCGTACCTTGGTTTGCCTCACCTCTTTTGTTGGTGTAGAAGGAGGCGAGGCTACGCTTTGGGTCGATTGGAGAAAAGGGAGTTGGATTAAGAGAGAAAACTTTTTATTTTATAATTTTGTTTTCTGTTTATTAATTTTCTATATTCATTAGAAAATAAAAAGAGAGAAATATCATCCTTTCGATATAGTTGACATTTTAATAATTAAGTAGATGAATTGTCGAAGACTAAGAAGCGATACTATCAAAACACAAGTTAAAAGACTAAGTACTTTTTTTGTATTGTTTTAAGTGCTTATAAATTATGGATTTACCGAAATTTATAAATAATAATTGTATAATAAATTGTGAAACTTATGAAATAGGTAGATATATATTATCAATTTAAATTACAATTTAAGCAATTCCGAACCTGCTTTAATTTCTTAAGATACAAATGTGATAGAATAAGAGTCAATATTTCGGTCAAAAAATCAAATGGAAGGGATGAAAAGTGTGAAATGATAAGATAATTGCAATTGGTATGGTAGGGCAATGTGTTCGAAGACAAGTACAATTAATAAAGCAGGAATATAAGGTTGGTCAAAGTCAACCAAACATTAACGTAGAAAATTGAATTTATAGTGAAATTGACTCGCCCACTAGATGTGACGATATTATCTTGTCATCCCAATGCTCTAAATTAGTAAAAAGTCTAGGCCCTAAAACATCCACGAATGCATCATCTTCATGGAACATATGCCAATAACTATTGATTTAACAATAACTAATGTTCAAATTGAAACTTAAAATTTTCTATTTTTATTTATAATCTACGAGATTTATTTCTTTTATTTGTGTCCCCCCAACCAAAAAACAAAAAACAACGCGTTAAAATCAAAGATTTGATCCTAATTTTGTTGGAAGCTATTCCATATTCCATAGATCTTCTGAATGCAAATGGTTTACATTAGATTTAGTGACATTTTGGTAAGAATTTTGAAAGGTCAAAATTATTTTTGAAACTAAAAATTTATTTTGAACACATTTTGATAATTTTTTTTTTTTAAAAAAAATTAGTGTGACTTAAAGTGTTTCTAGGAAAAATTGACCTAAATTAGTTTTCTCGAAAAGTTCTTCTACAAAAGCAGAAATTCATTGAGACATTTGAGAATCTTAAAATGAATATTAAATTAGCCAAATTGCACATTATTGATTATTACGGTGTGTGGGTTAAAAAGGAGGGAATATGGTCATAAATTATTATTATAATTATTATAACTATTCTATTTGTATATAAATTGATAATAAGGGAGGTTGACAACATCTCATACGCGTACGGCCCTCACGTGATTAAAAAATTTCCAAAAAAAGTGGGCCCTCATTGTGAGTGTTCGATCACCCTTCATTATCATTCATTTTGTGATTATTATTATTATTATTTTGACCTATTAGATTTTGGCGACATTGGGACTTGGGAAGAG